>BMAU01000671.1:0-222393 GCA_019973935.1 Trichonephila clavipes | reverse complement strand
CGTTTACGGTAAAACCCTAGTCGGGCTCGCACGTGCTTCTACCATTTATTTGAATTGGTTAACTGTAATCCAGGGTTGAATATATTATAATGCGCTTAAGTCTTTATGAAAACTTCTTTATTTTCGTATTCTCTGCGAGACATCAGAATTATACTCTTACATTTTCGTGAACACAAATTATTCATTTAGATCAGGGGTACTCAATGTTTTTTCTGCTGAGCCGCATACATAAGTCAGCTATTTGACGCGGGTCACATCATGAGGATGAATTGGGGAGAGGGGGTGTAAAATATAAAAGATTGATCAAAATATTTTAACTCCTGGTTTGCTTTTTTTAATTACTATATTTTAAATTTTTTATTTGTGCCAATAATATTGAATTAGAAGTATTTAATAAACACTCCTTCACAGTTTCTGCATCAGTAAACGGTTTCATTTTATTACCAATAATATAACAAACTTCATAATATATATTTGTTACCGCTGTGGTAATACCACTGACAAAACACTTTGATGCTATTGCAAAGATTATTCAAGAAATCCTACTTATCACCTCTTGAAAGAGATCTTCGAGGAAAGGTGTCATTGAATGGTTCCCGCTTATTGGTATTTTTTAAATACATCACTTTCGTGACAAATCCAAACCATTGCTGATACACATTTGTTTTTCAACACAAAAAAGTCAACTTCCCCATCGTCTTGAAACGATCTATTTTCTTCCAATATATTTCACTTGCAAGATATGAAAGACAGTTAAAAATGAGTTCCATCCATAAAACTGTCACTACTCCACTGTCGTCTGTTATCACTCACCGTAACCGTTACAAATAAAAAAAGAATATCAATTCGCACTCGTGCGACATTGACAGCAAAAAGCGAAATTGATATATTTCTTTTCTTGACACCCAATTTTTAATGCATTGTTCTTAACTAAGTGAATTTCTCACAGCAATGGGCACTGACCGGGACATTGCTGAAAAATAGGTCTCGATATGGGCCGCAGGTTGAGTTTTGCCTGATTTAGATAAAAACACATTTCTTCCAAAGAGTTAAAATTCTACGGCAGGAGGGCCACCGTTCAGCTACGTGAGTGGCGACTGCCATGGCAACCCTTGGCCGCTTTTGACGAGGATTGAAAAGCTTTCTATAAAACGCCATTTCACCTCAAGGAAGTTAAAGTTTTTTACGTGTTACACGGCGGGTCTCATTTTTGGGCCTGAATCTATAAAATGCCAGCCGCTTCCGATAGAACGAGGCCACCGTTCGGTGCCACTCGCCGATGAGAGTGCCATCCATTTTGCTAACTATAAAGGACTCGAATTAAATGTGTTTATGAGGACATGTTTTAAAATCAGTGATTCCTTTTGATGCGGACACCCCTCTCCTAAAAATTTGCCAGCACACTAACAAAATAAGTTTGAAAGAATTTTACTATTCTGTGATACACTTCCGTCTATCTACGAAAGAATAAGTTAAATATACCACGAATATTCTTAGTTTATTTTTATGAAACGGCCGAGTGCTTCGGTTTCGGATTTTATTACTTTTTTTTTCAGAGCATAATTAATGATTTTTTAAAAAAATGGGCAGAACACTTCCAAGAATTTGGCGGCACTCAAAAATGCCGTGGTACAGTGGTTGAGAAACACTGTGCTTTAAATTTTTAGTTTCTTTTTTTTTTACCTGGATGATCTGGCTTTCGACTTTCTATTAACTACAAGCATTTACAGAAAACTAAATCTACACATGACGTTTTTATTTTTATTTGATCTCGATTGATTATTTCAGAAATAATGTACTTCGAAGAAGCACGAAGGCTTCAGATGAAACAATCCAATCCCCGGTCACGAGAATGACACATGAGATGGCACCTAATTTACACACAAACAAGAAGATTATAACCCCGACAGATTTAAAATGCACCAGCTCCACTACAAGTTTTTAAGTGGAATCAGGACTCCGAGCATCGCTTTTTGTAACAATTTCAACAATTTGCCATGAAACTACAAATTTATGTACCGTAAAATCCGGCGCATAGCGCGCACCAGTATAAAATAATTATATATATATCTTGCTGATACACTTCATATATAATCTACGAATATATATATATTAAATGTACCACGAATATTAGTATTATTTTTATAAAGAAAAAGCGACTTACTGACTGACTGACTTCACGTTCTCCGGAACTATTAAACCTATTAAATTTGGTTTTCCTTCATGGTGTAGACGTCAGCTAAGAACGGATTTTAAAAAATGGGGGCGTTAGAGGGTTTAAGGGCATTATAGATAATTTGGCGGCACTCAAGATGTAAAGTGAATTGACACAGATTTCTTTCATAAAGTAGAGATTCACATAATGATTTTTACAAAAAATCGACCTGCAAAAAAGGGGCGTTGAGGGCGCATAAGGGGCATTATACATAATTTTTCCATTTTTAAACTATCAGACGCACAGTCTTGAAATTTAGTGGATTCCTTTCATAGAGTACAGATCCCCTACAGAATGGGTTTTGTCAAAATCGACTCCCAAGTGGCGTTGTAGAGTATTAGATGGCGTTATAGGCAATTAACTCCTTTTTTAAACTATTAGACGTAAAATCTCGAAATTTCGTAAGCTGATTCCATTCATTAAGTAGAGATCCGCTATAAGATGGGTTTTGAGAAAATTGTTTCCTAAGTGGCGTTGCGGGGGCTTCAGAGGCGTTATACATAATTATTTCCATTTCTAAACTATTAGACGTACAGTCTTGAAATTTGATAAGCGAATCCCTTTCATAAAGTACAGATCCCCTAAAGAATGGGTTTTGTGAAAATCGACCCCAAGTGGCGTTGTGTAGAATTAAGGGGCGTTATAGGCAATTAACTCCTTTTTTAAACTATTAGACGTAAAATCTTGAAATTGAGTTAGCAGATTCCATTCACTGAGTAGTGATCTGTCACAAGATGGGTTTTGTGAAAATCGTTTCCTAAGTGGCGTTGCGGGGACTTAAGAGGCGTTATAGATAATTATTTCCATTTTTAAACTATTAGACGTACAGTCTTAAAATTTGGTAAGCTAATTCCTTTCATGGTGTAGAGATCCGCTACAAAATAGTTTTGGGGAAAATTGATCCCCAAGGGTCACTGAGGGTGATTAAGGGGCGTAATCGATAAATATTTCCGCGTTTCAACTAATAGAACCACCAGCTTGAAAATTAGAAGGTATGTTCCGTTCATGGAATAAAGTTCCCTTTACAAAGATTTTTGCGAAAACGGACCCCCAAAGGAGTGAGTTTGCGAGGGATTAAGGTATGTTATAGAAAAATTCCTGTTTTTGAATTTAACTCACTTGAAATTTGTTGAGCACTTTTCTTTAGTTGAATAGAGTTCCACTAAGAATGGATTTTACGGAAATCAACTCTAGGGGGAAGCGGGGAGAGTTATTGGGGCGTATTGATAGACAAAATTCCCGTTTTCGAACTGCCAAGACTATAATAATAAAATTTGGTTTGCATGTCTCTTTTGTTGAATTGGAATCCGCTAAGAATGCTGTCAACGAGGTATTGATGATAAAAATTCCGTTTTTGATCTGTTAGATTTAGACTTGAAATTCAGCACGCATGTTTATTTTATGGAGTAGAGATCCACTGAAAGTTGCTTTGGTGGAAATCCACTTGATTATTAGGTTAAGTGAGCGAAAAAAATCTTTCTCCTTTTATTTTAGACATAAATAGAAATTAGATATTATAATTTATGTTCTTTTTATATCAAGGGTTGAGAGTGTAACAGCTATAAATATATTTTTCAATACAATCGAATTCTTAATGCTAGATATCAATAATTAATATGTATGTAAACAATATACATATATGCAACATCGTGAAATACCCAGTGAAGCGGGTGGGTAACGGCTAGTATATATAATGCGCACCCCTACTTTCTCTCTCTCTCTCTCAAGCTAAATTTTAAATTTTTAGGCATATTCGCCGTATAATGCGCACCCTCTTTTTAAAGAAGAAATCTGAAATATTAGTATACACATTGTTTTTATGTTTTGAAGGAATTTATTCGAGGTATTATCCCATACTATTGAAAAAATAGTATACTTCTAGAACTACAACTGTTCTCGTTCATGAGGCAAGTCGTTTCTTTTAAATAAATCGTGTTTCGATACATCTAGAAGTAAATTTTTTGTTGTGCCAATCCTTTTTGTTATTTTTTAAGCTACCATTTTTATACCCGGCGTATAACGCGCCCCCTTAATTTTCGATCTTATTTTTTGTGTTCAAAGTGCGCTTTTACACGAGGGCTTTTGGCGACGCCGTAATTACGATTTTACGATACCTGTCCATCTACCACACCACACCAACGGGAGGACGTTTCAGCTCTCGACAGATTTAGCGTGCATCGCTGCCCTACACGATTCTTTAGATGTCTTAAAAACCTGCTCTTTAATTTTTTTTGTGTTGAACACGCCGGATTTTTACGGGGGATTCAATGTGGTTATTAACTCTGCACTACAAAGCGAAGACTATTGGCGACGAACCTCGTAATTTTGAACCTTGGTCAAGATGGTTTGAACCTTGGAAGATGACACTTGAGAGAGCTGATATTCCTCCTCTCCAAACCAAGACACTACACCATAGGTTCTCAACGTGGGGCGTTTGAGGCTTTTAGGGGCATTGAGATGGCACGGAGGGACTTCGGCAGATTAACCAAGCATTGTCTAAAAACGTTCTCTCACTTTGTCCGGAAGTAAGACACACTGATTATATACTAACAAAAGTAAACTTTAAAACTGGTTACCTTGTGTGGATTGTATGTTCTCTATCACGTGTACGAAAATTTACATATTTCGGTGGTTTGGGAAGTGGATGAAAAACTTAAAAGATTTCAGTACATTTAGACCTATATTAAATTAATTGATACAATAAATCTTAATTTCTTCAATGTACGCGTTGTCTTTGTCTGTATGCAATATTAAAAATGTTTCGTCCACTGCATTTCATTACGTATATTATCCAAGAAATATAATTAAATATGTTAACCAGGGATTAACGTGTGATTCTTTAAGACTATCTGCGGCTAATATTAAAGGATAGAAGCCGAATTCGGAATATTTTTTCAGATAGAAAAGGACTCAAACATTAATATTATATTCTGGCTCCACTATCCTGTAGAGAATCACTTATTTTATCTACTACTCATTTTTTTCCGAGTTGACACATTTTTTTCTTTTATAAAATGTGTTTTGCATTTTTTTTCCTATACGGTAATGCTAAATGAGCTATCCCTTCACATGTTAAAAGGAAAAAATTAATTATGAAATATTTTGAAATTTTAGAAACAATATATTGAAAACAAATGCATGAGTTACAATGTCACAAACTTTTATAAAAATTGAGGCATTTTTTTTCTGTCTGAAAATGTGCTCCGCATCAAATTCAGGCTCTCGTACATAGGGCGAAAACAGCCTTAAAGGCAGAAACTGTCAATTTTTTTTAAACCAGTAGTTGATTGTGAATTACTTCATATCATGAAAACCTTCTTTGAAACAGGTAAACACAAACTTTTATTCCACTACTTTAAATAAAGAAGAAATTCAATAGTGTTTCAATTCCAACAATATCCTATCTGAAACTAAAATATATGTGTGGCAATCGCTATTTCAGATTCACAAGTAAAAAAAATTGGGGGCTTAAGAAAAAAAATTAAATTAAAAAATATGTTCTATTAGTAATAGAATATTAGTTTAAAATTCTTGTTTTCACCTTGTATTATGTACGCTCTTATTTCTCTTGAGTGAGAGGGGGCGGTATCGAAATATTCACCAGAAAAGGGGGTGCCAGTTCTAAAAAGGTTGGATACCTACGCACAATACCAATGGGAGGACTTGGAGCTTCAACAAATTTAATGAGCATCGGTTCCTCTGTGGCGGGTCTTCAGAGATACCAGGACTCGAACCCGTGACACTCCAGCCACGAGTTCTTAAACCTAACCACTAGGCTACCGCAGCAACAAGAAGTATTGGCAATGGACCGCCTCATTTTGGAAGAGATGCTTAATAAGTTGAAATGAAAGATACATTTATAAAAAATTCACCGAGACGCAATAATATTGAAAATTACAATGAAGTATAAAGTATTCATTGTGTGTGTGTGTAACTCTCAATGAATATTTTATAAGTATTCCAAGTACATATTCCGTACAAATTCCGCATACGAAAATACCGGGAGTTAAAGTATTACGATTGTAAACGTGATGAAAACTTTTATTTAAAATCATAAAGAACAACAAATTAAACTGCTTCGGACAAAATGTTTAACATAAGCATAATCATGAAGAAATCTTACTGAATAGATAAATTTGTCTTAACACATAAATAATACTTTTGAAGAAAATGTGTGGTCCCAGTTTACACAGATAACGTCCTTGCCAACGGATCACGGTTCTAAATTTGGAAGATAATTATTTGTGTTAATAAGACTCCCGAATCAGGAAGAAATGGGTAGTGGAAAACATTCGCTAAGTGAGAAATGAAGCGTTAGTATAATATTGCATTTTAAATTGGTTGTTTGGCATGTCAAATAAATTAAATATCAAAATGCTCATAAATCCATTTTTTAAACGACCGTAATAAAACATAGAATTGGAAATTAATAATTCCCTATCAGTTCTGTCAGAGTATAGAAAGAAAAATTTTATTGTAATTTTGATATTCTTCACAAATATGAGGAGAAAAAAAGAAAAGACCAAGAAGATAAGAATAACTATCAAATACCACTTGCTTTAGCATCAAAAATCAATTTCGCGGGGATAATAAAAAAGTGCTGTGAAATAAAAAAAATTGCACACCGATTTTGTCTCTAAAACTTACAAATAAATAATCAACCATAGCTAGGGTGATTTACGCAAAAATTTAACTTTAAAAGCAATATAGAATAATAAAAAAATCTTTCTTTGTATAATAATACTCATTAAAATTTTCAATTGACACATCAGATAATCCGCCTGTTCATTCCACAATATATTTGAGTGTATAATCAACTGAGTATCCCCCAAAGAGTATAATCAACTGATTGTTGTAATATGATTGAATGTAAATTTTACTAACTAATCTGTGAATAACACTATGCGACTTGATCGAATAATTTTGAAGAGCAGAGAGCACAGTGGGGCTATCAAATAAAATTAACGTACGATTTAATAGCTCACACAAAAAGAGCAAACATAAACAAGGATATATTAACGTCCCACAACAAGGCATCACGGCTATTGGCGACAGACTTCGTAATTTTGAGTCACGATCAGTGGCGCACAGGAATTTTTCAAGGGGGGCGTTCGGGGTCGAAATTTCACCATTCTTGTCAATTTTCGGGAACAAAACACAGTAAAAAAACTAGTTTTTGAATAAATAATTAGCATTAATTAATAAAATTAATCATTAATAGCAAGTAATTAATTAAATTTTACGTACTATATACTTAGAATTAGAATCAATCGAAAAAAAATCAAGGGCTTTGGGGGGTGTCCGACCCCCAGGACCCCCCTTGTGTGCTTCACTGGTCACGATCAAATGACGAAGACGAGATCCGAGTATCACCCCACTCTTCAAAGTTGCACTCGAAAGTGATTCTGAATCTCGACAGATTTAACATGCATCCGCCTTAAGTGATCCAGGACTCAAACCAACGACTCAACGGAAACAACTTCAGTCTCAAATTCAAGATAAAGGTAATTCAACATTAATCAATATGAAAATTTCAAAAGTAATTTGTGTCATGCAATATATTTTTTTCTCTGGTCCATCTATACATCTTTGAATTCAAACATTTTTATTTTACATTTCTTCCTATTATTGCATTACTTAAAATCCTTTTTTCAATTTAATAATGATCATTAATATTTTCAATAGGAAATAATAAGTAGGATCGAATCCTTACAATGATTCATAAAAATTTATTATTTCTGAATGAAACTTTCTTATGCATTATCTTTCATAACATACAAAATGAATCAATCGTGACAACACACAGTATTTAAGCGATTTCGTCGCAATACTGGAGAACGAAATATCTAAAAGCAAATGAAACTATTGAACCTAATTGCTCTTTTTTAACATTTAATTTCATAGAATTAACGACAGTAAAAATAGTTTCTGGATAAGTACCAATCTGGTAGGTAGAACGTGATTGAGTCATTAATTTACGCAATTGAGCTGCCTGTTCGATATATTTAATACGCTACATAAGTATTGAAGAAAAACTTTTTTTTACAAAACAATCCTTCTAAAAAAAGATCTAATTTTAGTTGAAAGATCGTTTGATACTTTCAAGAGTTGGCACACCTGAATAACGGTATACAAATTTCGAAAACTTCACAGAAATAAAACAAATTCTAAAAAATATTTCAGAATTCCGACTGATTGTCAAAAAAGAGAGAGAGAGATCAAATTGTGCCAAATCAAATGATTACTTACTCAATTGAACTGCAATGACTATCTCTTCTTACTCTCCATTTCATCATGCTTCCCACTTGTCATAAAAACATCAAAACACGTCAAAAATATCCTCAGACATATATCCTCACGTCATGTCCTGCGAAACACGCTTCCCGATGAACGAGAAAAAGATATCCTGAGAACCTTCCTTCACGAAAAGGAACTTTCTATAGAATAACAAACAACCGACTGGAGCGCGCGTTTTCGCCTCAAATCCACTCAACTCGTTTTCTCCCGCGTGGGACTACGTCACGAGGGCTTTCTCGCTCTCCTATTGGTGGATTGCCCAAATACGTTGTATGACAACAAACTGCAAGTAAGCGCTGCGAGAGGATGTTTTGGGTTGGTTTTCTCTTTTTTAATGTTTTTTTTTTCCTTTTTAAGCAAGTGTTTTTTATTTTATTTATTTATTTTTTATTTCTGCTCTTGCGGCTTTCGATCTTTTGATGTTTTAGAGTAAAATGCATATGAAAAGTTGGATTAAAAAAAAATTGGAAAATCGTTTATGAAAGTAATAATTTCTGCATCCATCATTTCTGGATGAATGATTGGTAAGTGTTTTGAGTCTTTGTTTTTATATTTATATATGTTCTCTTTGTAATCTTATTTATAATTTATTCTGGTCTATCTCGAAGAATTGTGCGGAGGGAAAGTGCGCAGTATGAAAACGAATATCAGTAAGCTTCGTAATTGAAGATTTTTATAGTGTGTTCAAATGGTTTTGTTTTCTTTTTGTCTCGCTTTTTAATTTAGGAAATAAAATATCTTTTTACAAAGAAATAAATATGCCACGTGTTTAAAAGTAGTTTATTTTAATAAGGTGAAAATTTTATTTGAATACATTCCAGTCATTTTCTATTTATTGAACAAAGGAGCTCAAAGATTTACGTCATAAAAACCGCGTTTCAATTCGTACATGAATATCAAAAGTTTGATAAAAGTAAAATGTTTGTTTATTTACTTTTTCTCGATTAGTATAAATATATTTATTAAACATTAATTATTATTTTTTTCACCCAAAATAAATGTTTTAAAAAGGATACATTAATTTTTCTTTAATGAAGTTTTCATTTTTCGTAAACTATCTCTAGATTAGACCATTCTCTGAACGAAAAGAATTTGAAAATAAGACTGGCTACATATGAACTATTTGTTTTAAAATAAAAAGATAATTTGAGATCTGCAGTTTATCAATAATATATTTCTTTTTTTGTTTTTTTTTTGCAAATCCTTAATTTCATTTTTCGTTAGCTATTCAAAACAACGGCGTTTCTTGCTACATTACATATTACACGTATATTTTTTTTTAACAGATTAAAGATTTTTCTTCTTTTTCTACACATATATCTTTGGAAAATTCGATAAAATATTATGTAGAGAAAACAGAACGTAATATTTCTCCTCTCTTAATAAATCATAAAAAAGTGTGTTACATTGAAAAGAACTCATCGTGAAAATCATTGGTCAAAAACTCTGGAGATTTAACTGTTAATTTATAAAATTTTGTGAATATTTTTGTTATTGCTGTTAAAAAAGACATAATTTTCAACTTTTTTTTAAAGAATCTAATTTGAATTCTTCATGATATTTACAGAGTAGTTATTTTATATCATAAAATTAATTGTTAATGCTTCTATAAGAATCGGGGAACTCCGTAGACTCACAATTAAAAAAAAATTGAAAGTCATAAAGCTACCTACACACGTTAGGATTTACATGAGAATATTAAATCGGTGCAACTGTATTTCGGGATGGAGAGAATATTTCTGAGAATTAAATGATGAGAGAGAGAGAGAATCGCAGCACAAAATTGCACGTAAGAACGTTTTTTGTCGTCTTCACCTTCGTGCTACAGTATTATTTGAGTTCTAACAACGCCAAGTACTTCAAAAAGGTTTTTTTTCAATCCATCCAAGTTATAATTATAGCATGATTTTTTTTGTTGTCATTTAGGCTCAATTTGATAAGAGTATATCTTGTGTGCAGTAGTATAGGCTACGTTTTTATGAATTTTGTATGGATAATTCCCTGTTTTGTGCTCATTAATTATTTTAAAAACCTACACTTTAAATAAGCAGTTACTTCAGAAGTGCGAGATAAAACTTGAGACGATAAAAGAGTTGTTTATTACTTCTGTCCAAATTCTAGGGTATTTTTAAACGGTACAACACTGATGAAACTTTATCTAGCTCCACAACTGTTTAATTAAAGAAATGCATACTTATTAGATCCATTTTTTACCATTTCCCTCCCCCACTAACGTATACAGCCCTATCTTATGGGGGGAGAGGGGTTACATTCTAAAAAACACGTAGACAAAGGCGCTGAGAGGAAATCCCTATGGTAAAAATTAAAAATCTGTTGATCTAAGGGGCGATGAGTGGAACCCTCACTCTTGTGTTCACTTCTGTCATCATCTTTAAGCGATGTAATACATAATCCTTTGTCACTGATTCGTTGGTACGCAAAGTCTCCTGTGGTAGATGGAGGAATCCTCCTAACAGCTTTAAAATTGTTTTTAAAGGCATTTGCAATGCAAATGTCAACAAATATAAATGTGAAATACAACTATTTAAATTTATATCTACATACATCTATTTAAGTATATTATAATAACAAGTTAAACCCTTTTTTAAAAAAAATAAAGAGGAATTTGATAGAGAAGATTTTAATTAAAAAAAATTTTATTTTCACATCAGTTTTCCTCAAAATTTTTTTATTTTCACATCAGTTTTTCTCAAACAGTTTTTTATTCGCTAGTTAACTGTGAATCTTTCGATGCATCCAAGTTCTTTCTCAGGTCAAGCTTTCCAACCTCCAGACGATATTTCAGTCTCACGGGGTCGAACAAGAAGTTCTCGAGCCAAGTTTTGTGCTTCGTGTCCTACTTTCCACTCCCCTCTCCACAAGTTTGATTGATCCCTCCCTTCCAATTCACTTGTTCTAGAGGTTGAATGAAAAAAAAGAGAGAATGACCCCTGTAAGAAATCATTTTGGCGGCACCCTTGAAATACAAAGACGAACTTCTTCAATTACTTCCTCTACCTTCAACTTTTTTCTCCCCCTTAATGTTTCGAACAATGGTACTTTTAAATAGCTCAGGTTATTTTTGGTGTTAGATTTATTAATTTATCACTTGAGTTTCATAACGGTCAACTGGCAACTGATGTCGGAATTTAGAACCATAGATGGCAAAACCAGGACAGTAGCTGAAAGCTCCTCACACACACACACAAAAAGGACCCGTTATCTGATTTCTTTTCTTATTTTGATTATAAAATGTTGGAGAAAGGCTTCCAAAAGACAAATACGATGCAGAACAAAGTCTGCACTTAAACTGATATATCGTTTCCAAAAAACTTTAAAACGTCCCTTGGATTATTGATGCCGCCGCAATATTCAGAGGTCATTGCCCCGAACTTCATGGCTAACGACATTCAACGTGAGCTTGGTTTCGAGTGCTGGCTTCCACCGAAGACATCGTATGAAATGATGAAAGATGCTGTTTGAACTGAAATCGGTTTTACGATGAGAAGTGAAAGTTAGAAAAGTGACATATCAGCTCAGATATTATCTTTGTCATTTCAACGTGGTTCAGAGTTACGAGATCTATCGCCTGTGGTCCACAAGTAACTAGAGCCATTATTTTCAACTTATGAGTCAAGGGAGTGAGTGAATATTAACGTCCCACTGTGTTCAGCTACACGAGGGCTTTTGACGACGGACCACGTCATTTTGAATCATGGTCAAGCGACGTACTGATGTGTCAAAGCAGGCTGGTGAGAGAATCATTCGCGCATAATTTTTTTTAACATTAATCAAATTATTTCTTTAAAAAAATCTAAAACTCAAGCGGGCGTATTTTAAAATTGAACTCATTTTAAACTACTTATTTTGAGCAGAATGTAAATAAATAAATAAATAAAAACGGATTTCCAATAGTGTAAGTTTAAAAATTCAATTCTCTATTTTCCTTTCTCCCACAGCAACATGTAACAACAGTGGCACACACAAGGTTAGGGTATAAAACCCTCCCATATACTAAAAGATTCTCAAATTTTTACATAAAGATTGCCCCTTGCACTATCGTCGACGTGTTTTTTAAAATGTAAACGCCACACATGAAAGTAGTCTGTGTACGTCTCTGTGTTACAGCATGAGGGCTCATCGTCTCCTATCCGGTATAGTGGTTAGCGACGCTGACTACTGTGCCGTAGGGCCTGGGTTCGAGCCCCGCAGAAGACATGGATGTTTGTAAATGTATAGTGCTTTCACGACATGGGGGTACTCTAAATAGCCGTCGAGCCGCAAATCCTCTCGGAAGGTTGGTGGAAAAGGAAAAGAGGTGGGAGGCCCTGACTCACCCCCAGGGTGTTCTCCCTCAAAATTAGGGTGGAACCGAGCTAAATCGTACTGTCACCTGTCTGGTGCTCAAGGCTACGGCCAACGACAGGTGTACACATTTAGCCCATTGCCATGATGTATTTCGTGGGCCTGAATCTGACGCAGTCGAGATCAGGTAGCATAAGAAACAACAGAAACATGAGGGCTCATCGACAAGAACCCATGACTCGTAATCATAACTTGTAGGACGTTTCAATAGGTATTGACGATTCTGGGCACAAATTTTTTTCTTTAAGCATGTTAGACCTTCCTCTATAAAAATGTCATTTATATCATTACTTTTTTATTACAGTAGTATAGATTTTAATGCTTCCGATATCTTAAGAAATATTTTGTTACAACCGAAATATTACCTTACTTGTCATTCGAACTTAAATCTTTTGAACTAATAAACACACTAACTATTTGGGGCCCCAAGAGGTTCCAGTTTCTTCTCTGTGAGATAAAAAAAAAGATTATAATTACGATCCAATTCGCGTTCCGTAATTTGAGCTAAATTTTTTTTACAGGTTTACGGTTGCTGGCGTTTCTGAAGATATACGAAATAATGAAAACGTATACCACAACAGAGAAGAATATAAATTTTCCTTGGAATATAGATTGTTTTGCATTTTATATATAAAACTAATTTCCTTTTTAATTAATCAAATTTTGATTTTACGATTTTTTTTTTCAAAACTCGAGTTTGGAAACACACAATGAATTGAGAAAGAACACCATTTTGTTCCAACAATAGCTCAGTTTATTTTTGGTTTGATATTAGAATGGGAGGAAGAAGTCTTTTTGTAAAATTATAAAAGTATTCGTTAATTTTAAATATTTTTTTTTTATTGGTTTTTGTTTTAAAAAAGAGGACTGACACTTTTCAATAATTGACAAACTCAAACTAATGGTTACTGACAGAGAAAAAATTAAAAAGTACACTTGTGCGTTTTAGCACTAATCTGTATAGTCTAGTTTAAAAAATTTGAATAGAATATGGCAATTTATATTTTTAATTTTATACAAAGAAAGTTTTATTAACGGAAAAATAGATTACTTGTTTCATAACTTTGGAATGTGTTGTTTTAAATATATGGCTAATAAGTTTTAATTCTCTTATACGTTCCTTTTTTAAATTGCATTGTTTTTAACCGTATTTTCTCTTATAAATTTTATTTCCTCGCAGTAATTATTCCACACTAACATTTCCAGGGAAAGGTTGGTGCATTGAAATATTATTTAGACCCACTATTTTATCCCTACGTGTAAGAATTCGCTTCAGTATCATTTTATCCATTTTACTTTGTCCTTTACTATTTTCTGTCCAAACGTTTTGTTCCATAATCACAAGTAACTAATGTTATACTTATTGTTATATATAATGTTAATTGATCAATCGTTATTTTAAATGCTGGAAAAATTCCCCCAGTTAACAAGGATATTCGTTTGAAATAAATCGTACTTTGTTCTAGAATTTTCTAGTAATACTTTTTCAAATAGGAAACAAAAAACACACGTATACAAAAGACTCAAACTTCATACAAATATAGAACAATGCCATTCAAATCTGTAATCATAATATCACATAGCGCAAATGAAAAACTCAGTCGCTGTCAAATATTTGACTTCAATGTTGCTTTCCTGCATCTTTTTATTCTGAATGGGAAGAACCATTTAGAAGCTCTTAAAGTTTTCTCAAAAACTAATCTTTTTACTTTGTTTATGAAGGGTCAAAGATCGTCTTAGATCCCTCTTGATTTTTGCCTGTGTATTTATTTTTGTTCCCTAATTGAGCCAGGTGACAACATTCGGTGATCAAAATTGTCGCCAAATCTGTCACAAAATTACTCTTATTCACTTACAATTATTTAAAGAGTATTTTCTCTAGGCCTGCAAACGATTTTTCCTGCCACAATATGCGTTCGGCAGAGCAGAAAACAATCCGAATTTTTAAAATTCGAGAGAAAATCTTTATGTTAAAATTTAAGTGCTTTAGTTTATGATTATTACCCGATGTTCATGAATTACAATGCTAAAAATTAATATATATATATATATATATATATATATATATATATATATATATATATATTTTAAAAAATCATGGTTCCCTTGCAAGTCTTTCTTAGATAGAGCTCAAGGAAGGTATCCTTCTCTCCAGTCATAAATTACTTTTCTTCTGAACTGACCCTGGATTGTTCTCTAATTGCTCCTCTCATGCGCTTAAATGAAATGAAACCAGAGAGGATGATCGAAGAAGAAGCCTAACGAGAATCTGATGGGCTCCTGAACGATTTGTTTGCCTTCAGTAGAGACGCACGAGGAAGATATTAATGAACATTCATGAGGTAACTCCTTGCGAATATTTAAGACGTACCAAAAGTAGGGCGAATCGATGGGAATAGCAGGGCTTCATTTTTAACATAAATCTAAGATGAAGAAATGGAACCCAGAAGAATTGTTTGCAATGAATGGTTAAATTTAACTAAAAACATGATTACCGTAAAACCCGGCGTATAACGTTCACTTTAACACCAAAAATAAAATAAAAAACTAAGGTCGCGCGTTATACCACGGGTATAAAAATGACAGTTTTAAAAATAAAAATAAAAGATAAGCATAAAAAAATAAGACCTTTACATATTTCGAAACGCTGTTTATTTAAAAGAAATGACATTCTTTAATTAACTTAAAAGGTTGCAGTTCTAAAAAAATACCATTTTTGTACAAAAGCTTAAATAAAATAAATGAATGAACTAAATCTTGTTTAACATTTAACAGTTTTTTTAAATGAAAATTTTTATTGTTTTATGAAATTTTTATTTTCAAATCTCTAAGACGTATTTTACAAACAAATTTAACTAAAAATAACACATAATTTAATACGCATTCCATTATAGAGGCTTCAAAAATTTTACATGTTATTCTATACCTTCCAATTTTAAGTGTTCTATTATTACTTCTATGTAGTACATAGCTTTAAATGTATATGATATATATATACATATATATATATATATATATATATATATATATATATATATATATATATATATATATATATATATATATATATATATATATATATACAGTCGAAACTCAAAATAACGAACCTCTATATTGTGAATTTTTCTCTATACAGCGAACTTTTCTTGGAACCAAGATCATTTCATGATTTTTTTTTTGTAAACTAACCTCTCTATAGCGAAGTGCATTTTTTATGTAACGAACTTTTTCTCTTGTGATTCAATTTTTGTTCTCCCTTTTTTTTAAAGTATTTCTTAAAAAATTTCAAGTTATTCTCTCTTTAACACATTTTATGGTGGTCATAAATCTTGAACTGGTTTTATTAGATCCTAACTCACCTAGAGCAATAGAGTTCTGGACGTTTCATCCAAGAAGTGCAACCTGTAACCCCCATTGCCAAGTTCACTAGAAACATCTTCGGTATCCTCTTTCACCCTCAGTGGAGTTGCCCCGTGTTCTAATTATAAAATAATGTATGTTTAATATTACTTGTATGCTTTGCATTATAAAATGTCCTTAAAATTCATTAATTTTATTATAAAATTATTTTCTTAATATTGAAAATACAGTGAATTCTTCGACATTCTTTTTTCTTGTTTTCCTTGCAGTTTTTCTTTCTTTCTTTTTTCATGGTAAGATATATAAAATAATCATATACAAATTTTTAAAAAAAGGTGTGAATAATTTCTTTTTTTTAATATATAGTGTGTTCATAAATTAAAATTTTGTTTTACGTGGCTTATATAGTACATTAAAAGATGAACCTCTATGAAACGAATTTTCCATACAACGAACCTTTTTACAGGAATTAGTGACTTCGTTATATAGAGGTCCGACTGTATATATATATATATATATATATATATATATATATATATATATATATATATATATATATATATATATATATATATATATAAAGAAAAGTCAACTAACCAAAATAGAAAACTGTTATGTTTTCTAAAGCTGCATCAGGCCAGTGAAGCTCTTAACCTTCTTCAGTTATAGTATCTTAACCCCTCCCATTTGGCAGAAAATTTATTTATAACAGTGCAAGAAAAATTAAAGAATATAAACTATCATTGAAAAACATTTAGGTCTAAAATTTGCACGTGTAAACAAATAGAAAGCTATTAATCAAATGTGCTAACTTGAATGAGAATATTATATAAAAGGAAATACAGTCCAACCTCCATATTACGAACCTCTATACTGTGAATTTTTCTGTATAGCGAACTTTTTCCGAGAACCAAGAACATTTCACGATTTTCTTCGTAAAATAACCTCCCAGTAGCGACGTGCATTTTCTATACAACGAGCTTTTTCTCTAGTAATTCAATTTTTTTCTCCCTATTTTTGAAGTATTTCTGAATGTTACGAGTTATTCTCTCTTATAACACACTTTATGGTGGTCATAAATCTTGAACTGCTTTTATTAGGTGCCTAAATCACCGAAAGCAATAGAATTCTGGGCGTTTCATCCAAAAAGTGCAACATTTAACCCCCATTTCCAGTCAACTGGAAGCATCTTCGATATCCCCTTTCATTGCCAGTGGAGTTGTCTCGTGTCCCCATGCCCTTGAACTAGTTTTCATTCATTTTTAGTGTTGATCAGTCGCACTGGTAATTTCGTTTCTTATAGCTCGAAAATGTCAAAACGTAAGTGCTTGTGCATCAGAGGAAAAAATTTAATTCTTCAGGAAGTGGATAAAGGTGTCAAGAAACTTTACTTGCAGTTTTTCTTTCCTTTTTTTTATAGATAAGATAAATAAATTAACATAATTTAATTAAAAAAGATGTGTGAATAATTACTTTTTTTAATATATAGTGTTTATGAATTTAAAGTGTTTGTTTTATGTGGTTTATCAAGAAAATTGAAAGATGGACCTCTATATAACGAATTTTCCATATAAAGAACTTTTTTTTGGAATTTCGTGACTTCGTTATATAAAGGTTCGACTGTAGTAGCAAAAGGATAAAACTCGGAAGAAAAAAAACATAAATTTAAGAAATTACATTAAATTTCGTATAGATAAAGTAAAAAAAAATGGAAGCAGGAATCTGTATAATATATATATATATATATATATATATATATATATATATATATATATATATATTATATATATTATATATATATATATATATATATATATATATATATATATATGTGCGTTTAATTGGATGCTGGATTTTTCTTTCACGTTGTTTTCTTTTTAGGTATACTAATTGTAATAATTTTGTTTACAGTTTTGAACATTATTTCTCTTTTAAAATCTTTTCACTCAAGTATTCTATATCTTCATAATTTACGATTTCTAAGCACTAAATGAAAACCGTCGATTCTAAAACAAGAAATGAATTTTTAGTGATTTACATGTTTTGAAAAAATATTTTGTAATCATTCACTTAATTTCCATTCGACGCCATAAATTTTTATATCATTTTCCAAGATATTTCATGCTTTAGTTTTGTGCTTTTTACTCAGTTAAATGATGAATAAAGATTAAGAAGATTGAGAATAGTTTGAATCTTCCTTCGAGTTGAAATTTGGTAAATATCGAGATCATTACCTTCTCGTACATTTACTGATCTATTTCATCGATATCATCATTATGTAAATTTTATTGCTCAGACAATGGTAAGTTCGATAAATTTTTTAATACGATCTTAAACCAGATATTTAAAAAAGAAGTAAAGTCGTTAAGTATATAAAAATAAATTTTACGCATTTAGCATTAAATACATTTAGCGAACGAGGAATTTATCCTTGTATATTTTATGCAAAGTTTGCGTGTATTAGGACATTTTTGAACTAAATGATTATTTTAATCTTACATTTGATTTTATTTTTGGCAAGATTCTTTAATTTTATTTTCGTACATTTCATTTTTGTTATGCAATATAACCTTTGACAATTTTTTTTCAACACAATTAAATGAAAGTATTTTGTATATTGTTTATACTAAAATATACACAAATGTTTCGTATGCTCTACTTGCTATTAAATGAAAATCAATTTATCCAAAATTTATTTTTTAAATAGTCTGATGTATAAGTTCTGAAATATTTATTTCCAGAAAAAATAATTTTAAACATAAACATTCAATCTGTTACATTACTTGAAAGTTAGAAAAAAATCTGAACTAAATTAATAATGAAAAATGTTTTAGGAGAAATGTTTTTTATGGTCATTAATTCTGTGAGTCGTTAACAAAGCAAAGAAAATCAACGAAGCATGGAAGAAAACAATAAAAACTAGTAAATAGGCTCTAGAAATCGCAGAATTACGAAATCGTTCCACACAAAGGCGGAGGTTTTATCTCTCTTCTTGTTTTAAGAAAATAATTCTCTATTAAATTATTTTACAATTTCTTAATAAAAAATTTCAGGAAATTCTTATTCTTTTGTGATTTATTTGTTGGCATCAGTTTGTGGCAATGAATGAGAGGAATTATGTAAGCCTTTCCTAATGACCTCTATTTATTATCACAGTCGACATGATTAAAAAAAATATGACCTTCATGAGAATATCTAATAATGTTCCTGGTTTAAACCGATTTGGAAATACAAGAATAAATTTTTGATTTTACTGAACAATACATCTAGTTTCTTTATTTATCAAATGAAACTTCTTCGATTGGAAAAGTGTGAAACTTTTTTCAACTGTTTCGTCTTGTGTTTGATAGTGTTTTTATTGTTCTTTTTTCTCTACTGACAACAATAGTTTCTTTTTGGAAATTTTTTACGTTATTTCCCTTTGTGGCCATTAATCGAGTAATTTCCATGCACAAATATTAATTTTCACATTTATTAAGATGCTAAAAATAGGTAACTATCCACAGTTTTCTATTTCGTCGCTAATTTTTTTCTCTTAATACAGAATTCTGAATTTTTTTATGTTTTCATTTATTTGTGAATTTCTGTTGTAATTGAGAAATTATATATTTCTGATTTCCTACTTTCACAAAAACCGTTGCAGATTTCTTAAGAAATAATGTTGATTAGCATTCAGATAAGTTATTAATAATTAGTAACATAAACACTATAAGAGACTTTTGGTTTATGCAATTTATTTAATGTATCTGACTATATACCCTAAAATCATGACTTTTTTTAAAAATTGACAATTTTTTTATGATTTTATTTTATAGGCCACCTTATTCGCTTTATAAAAATACCAAGTTTTTTATTTCCATTCACTAGTACAAAAAGTACAAGTGTCTTAGTAAAAGCAGATACCATAACTTTACATAAGATGTCAAACTTTTTAAAATGCGTTTTACTCGAAATGTGCTTTTTTCGAAAAACTCAAACGGGGATGGCGATTGCTCAAAAAGTTTTTAAAATAACTAGCTGAAATGTTTTGTATAGGTTCTGTATAACAGTAGAAGTGTTTTAAACTTCAGATTCATCAATCACTGTTTTATTACAAAATTTACAGTTCCTTAAGTGCTGTTTATCACTGTTTTTAAAGCATTTTCATTTAATAACTAAGAGAAAATGCTCTAGTTTTTGTAAAAATAAAAATATTTCTTATCCTGGAGGTCAGTCATTTCGTAAAGAAATAGCAAAGCAATGCATCAAAATTGAAAAATTGAGAATTTGTTGATTTACTATTTGTACTGAGTGGGCCCCGTTTATGTTATTTTTTGTCAATTTTTACCCATTTTAGTAGTAATGATATACTTTTCTCTTCTTACTTTTAGCCATTTTTTCTTAAAATGTTCTAAATAAATATGAAAACCACAAAAAAAATCTCCATTTATTTTTTTAAAAAAATTGTCTCAAGTAGTCGGATACCTTAACATTGCGCTCGAGTTCTTGAAGCAAATCTAACGGGAGATTAATTGTCTGTTTGTTGATTAACATCGTTTTACAAAGGAACACTAGAACATTGAGCAGCACTCTTCGTACTTATTAAGTTCAATCCAGTGACAGGGACATTGGAGCTGCTGCCACTTTTGACGGGTCTTTTTCGCCCCTGTCTACTTATCGTTCTTTAATATTGTTTGTTTAAAACCGCCTTCCGTAGAGAGAACTTGATTTTATGCTAATTTGAGTGCTATTTAAACCTTAGAAAAGTGAGTGTTTGAGTTAGTCGTTAGGCTGCTGTGATAGTGAGATTTACGAAAAGACTACTGGAAGCTTTGGTGCTCTAGTTAAGTTTTAGACCGGAATATCAAGTTGACCCGGGTGAGTGCTGTTTCATGGGATCACTCAGTTAAGTGCTTAATTATTTGTCTAAGGAATTGATAATAAATTGATTGAACCAAATAAATTTTATTACTTTCATGACAATGTCTGTTCATTCGGAGCCCCAAATTTCCCCTGCGACCTTAGGGTCACTACACACTCTTTCCATACTTCCACATTACGCCAACGAGAAGACTTTGTGCCTTGACTGATTTAATGTGCATACGTCTCTCTAACCCACGAGTTTTTGGTGATGATTCTGTGGCTCTTGGCCCGGGTCCAATTGGTCCATGCCTTAAAACGACACTGATTACTGGTGCTTTTCCTGTACATTTTTCGTGAGATGATGCATTATCTTCGTCACTATCACGGCCGTGTCCTTTTGCAGTTATAAGAGAATTTTTGGCGTATGGTGATTCAAATAACAGCGAATTGTTCTACTTATGCTGCATTAAATTTCTGGAGTTTTGTAAGGCCGTGGTAACTTAGTGACCAAGTTCACGGACTTGTGACTGGTGTGTCATGAGTTCGAGCCTAGTGCCGTTGAAGACCAGGCGTGTAAATGCGATCGCTGTACTTTAAATCTGTCTGTAGTGTCTGAGACTGCTGTTGGCGAGATAGTATGGAATGGTGGCGTGGCTTTGGTAGGTTGGAGGGGAAGGCTGCTTGACCCCGGAGTGGACGGTCGAGAGAAGAAAGGGTCCCAGGTTGTTTTCGCACGCTAGACGCGCGGGCTTGTTTTGGAAATGGGATTCTCTCGGTGAGAGAGCGACCACAGGGCGTGGTCCGGCGTAATAAGAAGAGATAGTCTCTTCTGGGGCTGTGTTTAACTTGATTGGGTTGAGAAACAACGGACATTGTAGTTTTATCGGTATTTGATTGTAGTATTTAATCAAGAATGACATATTTAATCCAGAAGTTATGTTAATCAAGATTCAATTAATTGATGGATGTGAGAAGTTATTAAGAGAGAAAAAAATGTATGACACTGTCGAGGCTCAAACTTCCATCCGTTGGTATGGTAGAGAGTTAGGAGGAGGTTACCAGCTCAAGTGACGTCCCCATCACTTGACTATGGTTCAAAATTACGAGGTCCATTGCCAATAGACCTCATGCAGTTTTATGGTGCAACGTTGTACTCGCTCTAACTCTGGAGTTTTGTTTTAGCGTTGATTCTTAACAATCGCCAATCTCGCAGTTGAACTCCAATGCGATGAATTAACCCTACCAGCTAACCCATTTTAGATTAAAAAACTCAAGACGACTGGTTCACTTGTTCGATTTAATTAATGTCACACAAGAGCTGAGCGTGAGCTGGACCTATTTCGGGTTAAAAGTTATCAGACCGTTCAACTAATCGTTTCCAGAGGGATTACATTAGGAACAAGTATCAGATTTTTCAAGTGCTGCAGCAATCAACGTCGACTGAATCACCGCGATCAAAAGGACAAATGGAAATAAGAGCGATTCGCTCGATTTCGTTCCTTTTACGACAGTTTTATGACTCGGAATGTTTGCTCACATGAAAGTAGAATGAGCCGACAATAGCTTGGAAATAACATCTATTTCGATCGTTTGTATCGCGATGGAACAAGCACTTTGCGGATTCTGTGAAGTGGAAAAATATCGCGGAGAAAATGCGTAAGTTGCCTTCGAAACATCAGATTTTGTCTCTGTTGTTCTTTGGAGCAAGGGATTAGTAACAGCTGACGACGTAATGGTTAAAAAACGAAAGTTAAGTTTCGGAATTCAGTGCGGATTCGTCACTTTTAAGAAATGTTTAGGGTTAACACAAATGAACAGATAAATAGCTTTGGGAAAACAATATTGAATTACTTTTCCAGAAGAACGCTAGCTGTTTTTGAATTAAATATCTTTGTTACGGGGACAAAGTTTTAACTTGCTACGATTCAGAAATTGTTTCATAATTCCATATCGAGGGAATTGATAAGATATTCCTAAACACCTTCAGGCTGCTTTATATAGTGAGGAGTGAATAAATCCTTACTCACTCACTCACTCACTACGTATCCCTAAATTACATCCAGTGACGTCTTAAGATTTCTTGAGGCCCCAATGCAAAACACCTACCACCTACAGCCATTTTAAGTGGACAGTGCATACGTTGTCAAATATTCCTACAAACGGTAACCCTGTAAGGTTCTCGGATCCACGCCTAGAGATGTGGGAGGAAGAGAAGGAAGACTTTTTACGTTCAAAATTAGATAATTTATTTATAACACAATCATCAACACAAGTTCAAGCAGTCTAAACTAAGAGATGCGCCTAATTGAAGCAATACGTAGATAAATAACGAGGTACGCGAAATATGAAAAGACTTTAAATACCGGTATACTTACTTTAGGTTCGAATATACTATCTTCCTAACTATCTAATCTCTATTTAATCTCTAGTGATCAATCGTTACTTTAATTATTACAATTATCACATATCTTGTAAGGCATTGGCCCGTGAGGGTTGCCCTACTCCTACGTTTTCCTCGTGACATAGAGGTGTAGGAGTGAATGAAGAACCAGGCGTTGCCATAATCTTAATATCTCTTCTCTTTATTAAGATTTTAACTCAAACAATATACAATAAGAATATTAATATTTTAACTTAGCGTATCAGAGGTGAAGAAACACACAATACGTACTACCAAATAAGCGCGACCCTGATTACTATAACTTTACCGCCTATTCCTAATCTCAGTAAATACACAGTTCCTGGTAATAGTTTGAACGATCCTACCTCTATATACTAGGTAAGCAGTAATTCACTCGAATCCTAAATGACGTTGTGGTTTATCTCGTGTGGAATGATATCCACCTTGACTTGAACGCTCTAGCACGAATAGATTAACTGTTGAATGTTGGATAACTTCTCTTACTTTAGCTTACGCACTTGAACACATGGACCTAGTATAATCACTTCCCGTAGCCACCCTGCTTACGCTAAACCTGCAATTTAAAAGGTTCTTAATTTGCATAATCACGCTTCGCTTCTGGATTTGGTTGGAAAGAATTTGCCTTTTTGGCCCCAAAGAACCCAAGAAGAGTTTTTAGTTGAAAACATGTAGAGTCCGTCACAATCTACGTTACACTATCAATTTGATTAATCACCGATCCACTAGTAATCTATCCTATCTATCTCTCTAACTCTTTTTAGCTTGGAACCGTAGACTATATCTAGTAGACCTAATTTACATAATCACGTTCACTTCTTCAGAGGGTGCATTGCAAATAAAATAGTTTTAAAGAACCAAAGATTTTCCAAGAGGACTTGTTAGTCAGAAGGACGTGGATAGAGCCGTCACAATCCGTTACAAATAAATAGGATTGATTTACAACCTCACAAACTTAGGTATAAAATCGACTCGATCAAGTGCTCCCCTTTCGACTAAATAAGTAACAGTAGTATATGGCGATAAGTCGAGGCCTAGACATGGACATGACATAAGAATGCAGTCTTGCTATTGTTGCCAGTTGGCATGTTGTTCAAAATTCCCAGTTTTTCGGAGATTATGCCCGGGAATAGCATTTGACAATTACAATTATTCGGATCATGATCTTATTGAGGCTGAATCGAAAACAATAAGGGTTCCACCCGCCTTGGCCCAGTCTGCCTATACATTGAAGATTAAATCTACATTTTTTTTATTTTGATTCAAGGTGCGAAAAACTTTATTAATAATGAATTATTATAGTAGGATAAAAAAACATGAAGAAAAAATGATCGAATTTATGTTAATTTTGCTTAAAGTAATCAATAAAAGAAGAATGTGTATCCATCATTCTACATCTATATAGTCTATCGCGCAATGATAGAAAAGAATCAGACGATTTAAGGTATCTGACTACGTTCGGAACCGTGATTTTAAAAAAGTGCATAAATGGATAATTTTCATAATATTTAGTGTACATGTATAAAATTGTTTTAAGGACATTTTGACCAAAAAAAAATTATTTCAATTCAATATTTCGGCAAAATATTAACTTAGAATAATCTTTTTTCGAAATGTTCTCCTTTTGTGAAAAATGCTTCAATTATAATAATATTTTGCATAGCTCAGACCTCTGTACAGAGGCTCAACTATGATTTTTAAAAAATTCGCATTATTTTCAGAGTTACAACCCATTGAAATAATTATCGGCGTTTTTTTCTTAAAATTTCTCCCCTCTGTTGTCGTAAAACACATGGATAAACCCACTTCTAAGTTATATATTTCAAAAATTCGAGTTGAGCCTCTGTACAGAGGTCTGAGTACAGGCGAAATATTATTATAATAGAAGCATTTTTCACAAAAGGAGATTTTGAAAATGGTTCATTTTTTGTCAAAATACTGCACTTAAATATTTTTTATTGTAATACTATTCTTAAAACCATTTTATATACATTTTCTAATCTAAGTGACACAAAATATCATAAATATTATCCATTTATACGCTTTTGCAAAACCACGGTTCCGGATGTAGTCGGATACCTTAAAGGAGCTTCAAGATTTTGTAATCGGTTCAAGTGTTCGCTAAATAGATTTGATCTTTTAAGTATTTAAATAGCCTTTTAATAATTAAAATTTAATATGTGTGTGTTATCACGGTTTCAGAAGCAATGGTCTTACGCTCTTATCTAAGTTAAAGTCGATTAAAAAAACTGATATTTACTTTTGCTCTTATCAGTCGTAGGGACCATGAAATTAAACACGACAGATTCTGGCTTTTTCCGGTCGCTTTCAATAGCTCTCGTGTTATTTTATAGTGCGATGTGTTAAACCCTCACTCTTTCAGTTGGTGATATTATGTTGTTGTGTTGTGACAAATGCCACCTGCCTGACGAAGTCAGATCGAGGCCCCCGAAATTCATTGAGGGTTAGTGTCAGAATTTTTACGCCTGTCGTTAGCTTTAGCTTTGAGCACCATGCAGGTGACGGTACGATTTGGCTCCACCCCAATTTAGAGGGAGAAAACCCTGGGGGTGGCCAGGGGCCTCCCACCTCTCTTCCCTTTCCACCAACCACACGAGAGGACTTGCGGCTCGACGGCTATTTAGCCGGCCCCTATGCCGCAAAGGCACTATACATTTACAAACATCCATGTCTTCTCCAGGATTCGAACCCTGCCCCTACGGCACCGCAGTCAGCGTCGCTAACCACTATACCGGTTAGTCGACTTGGTGATATTATACATATACGGAGCTATTATCTAATTTGTCAATAGCAATTAGTTTGAATTCAATGGACTAAATTCATGTGACGTCATAGTCACATGATAACTGAGTGACGTGTTTCCAACCAATCAGCTCATAAATTAATGTGACATCATAATTATATCATAAATGTAATCACGCGTTTCCAGGCCAATTAGTTCATGTGCTTCACTATTGCCAACTTTTGCTTTTTGCAGAAATTTTCTTTTAAAAAGTACATATTTGTAACGATTACGCACATAGTTAAACATGATGAAAATTTAAAAATACTCTTATAATGTAAGGTTTACTTTCTTTCTTTCTTTTTTTTTGAAAACTGTTTGAAGAATTTTAGCGCGTGAACTCTACCCAATCATCAAATTTTAAATGTTACCTTAACTTTACAAGTTGATCAACTAGTATTTCAGTTTTTAATCAATGGAGAACACGTGATTGCCTTTATCATGCGACAATCATGAATTTAGTCCATTCTAGTTTCTTTCTGTTATAATTGTAACGCCCCTTCCCACCTCTTAAAACCTGACTATCAAATTCAAAGGGTCTCGTACTCGAGAAATAGTGATTTAAACCCGATTTTACACTAGGTTTCTTGTTTCCATGACACAAAACGTCAGAAAATAGCTATAAGCACAAATAATAAAGTTAATATGATGTTTTATTAGACTAATAGTTCCTACTCAAGAGTTATGGGGAAGATCAATTAATACTTAAACAACCAAAAATTCACTTTTCTGAAATACTTGCAGATATTACAAGCTGTTTTCACAAAATAAACAAAAGCTCCACTGTTAACGATGATGTCTTTCATCCGTGGTCTAGCAAGATTTATAAAAGAACTTTTCAAAATGGATTTAACGCTCAAAACCATTAAATATCTAGGTTTAGGAAACGATGTTTTAACTAATTGATGAATCTAATTCTGGAACCTGGAAGTGAAAATCTCTGCACACACCTAATCGCTAGCTTCTCAACTATCAGTTATCTGTTTTTATACCTTTCTACCTTTCTCACACACTTTTATATCTTAGAATTAATCTACATAATCAGTTTCCACTGTAAGAAGATGGCTTGATTGATTGATTGATTGAATATTAACGTCGCACTGTTCAGCTACACGAGGGCTTTTGGCGACGGACCACGTAATTTTGAACCATGGTCAAGTGACGTGGACGGCACCTGAGCTGGCACCCCCCTCTCCTAACTACCACACCACACCAACGGGAGGACGTTTCAGCTCTCGACAGATTTAACGTGCATCGCTGCCCTACACGGCGGGTCTTTAGTGGTACTGGGCTCGAACCTGTGACAAAGCAAGCCACAGTCCGATACCTATACCACTCGGCTACCGCGGTCACGTAAGAAGATGGCACTCGAATTGTAAATGAAAAACTTAAAAGAAAATAACCCGTGCTATAGTTTTAAAAGGAAATGTCGCGAGATATAACACGCTAAATACTGTTAACTAAATTTTTCAACTATTTTGCAACAACGATGGAAATATGGAATTTCTCAATGAATGAAATCGCATTAAAATTTTTTCAACGGAAGAAAATTCTATCTCTACAGCTTTTTTAACCAGTCATACGTTTTGAGGATAGCAGTAGGCAAGAGGTGCCGCTAGAGATTTAATATTTTTTAATTCTCAGAGCAATGTTAGTCTTCGTGTGGTGAATTGATTCTCAGAGGATTAGGATTCCTTTTAGGTCTCTCACCACTGAATATGGAAGGGAATTACTTTCACAAGTGATTACTAAGTTGAGCAAAAAGGGTTGTTGACTGTTGGGGGGGAGAAAGGGAGTTTCAGATCCATCTGTACAATGATTGACTTCGAAGAAACAATAAAAAGCTTTCTTCATTGCCAATACACAAGTAGCCACGTGTGAAGAGCGTAGCTTGCTTAATTTTCTTTCAATTGTGTCAAGTAGTGGGGAGGAGAACGTGGATCTCGAGGGCTTGAAGGAGTGGCACAGCAGAAAGTGTGTCTGCTCTTGAAATGTGCGGCTCAAGTTTATTCGTGTGAAAGGTTCCTTACCGATATCTACGGTATTGGTACGTTGACATTTAGGTATTGTTGGGTCGACGAACTTGGTTCTGCGTCGTGGTGTCAAAGGCAGACAGATTTTAGCTCCAAAACGTCTGTGGATTGATAATATCGCCAATGTTCACGTTGGTGATAACTGGGAAAAGCAGTCGCTAACCTATATAGTCCCTATAACTCATAAGTGCATATACATTAATTATATAAATACTGTTCAAATCAGGGGTAGTTTCAAATCTACACTTGTTATCCTTCTAATCAAAGTAGTTCTGAACACGTTAAACAAAACCTCAAAATTGGCTTTTCCTGTGGTCTTTGAACTGTTTTACTGGTCTAGGCTATAATGCTTATAACGCTTCTTGACACAACACCCATTCAGTATTAGTTATTCTAAAAACATATTACTGTGTTCTCTTTTTTTAAAAAAAGAACTATCTCTTTGTGTAAATGTTTAGATAAGGGCGCGATTGCTTAGAATGGAATGCTTGCTATTTAACGATTCCAATAGAATAATTAAAAATAATAACAACAAGTCTATTGAACTTGAACAGGAAATGCCATCTGCGTGACTATTTCTCGCCAACTGTCTTGACGCCCTTGCTCTAGCTGTTAATCTTTACAATTCCTTTTCAAATTCTAATGAATTAATATTCAAATTAATTAATATTTTGATAAATGATTAATTGTGCTAAGAGAAAGGAATTGGAGGAGTTCTGTGTTAGAGAGCAAACAGCAGGAGTTTCTAAAACGGGATTTTCCTTTTATCTTTGAAAAGACCTTTGAATCGTTTCTTTTAAAATGTTTTACAAAATTATAACTTTTGAATCCACCCCATGATTCATCTTATAAGGCATTCAGGGGAAAATTAGGGTTGAGTAAGACGCAGTTTATTTATTTTGGCACGTAAAAAAAGATGCGATTGAGTTGTTTAATACCATATTTACTCGAATCTAAGCCGTACTTTTTTTTCCAATGTTAACCTACTGAAAATCGGCTGTGGTTTAGAATCGAAGGAAAAAGTATTCGTGTCGGATGGGGGAAATTAGAGCAATGGCAGGTTCACGTATTACTGGTAAAATAATTAATTTGTCCTTTCTTATTATTTCGCATTTGAAATTTACGTTGTTTTCGTAAAAATTGTATATCGATAATTGATTTTACACTATTTTTTATTTTTGCACAAAAACTTATTGAGAATTTGGAGTGTGGATTAGAGTCGATGGTGGTTTAAGTTTAAATAAATAAGGTATATACATTTTGATGTAATACGTTTTCTAAAATGAAGAATAGATCCTGGGAAAATAGTTTAAAATAAAGTATATAGCAATTTTAGAACAGATCAAAGTATGATTTGGATTTATCTAAAAAATATGGAATTCCCAACAAAAAATTATTCCCATCGAATCATGATGTCACTAAAGACCCGCCATGTTTCGATCCTGATCCATGTCATATCTGTTCTGACTCAAAGTTCTCAAGTTGGCTTGGTAGGGAAAATTAATAGGTTCTGCTCATTTCACTCGGCTCAAAATAACGTGGTCAGTCACCAATAATATCGCGTCAATGACCGCACATTATGGTCAATCTAATTATGAGTCCTGTATTACGATCATAATTTTTTTGTACACATTCACATTTTTAGAGTCCACATTTTAATATTTTTTAAAAGTCTTTTGTGGCATACTGAAACCATGTTTTTTTCGTTTGTTTTAATATTTGAATTTGACATACTTGATGGTTTGATTGCTTGATGAAAGGGATCTTTTACGACTAGAACATACCTTCCCTTAACATTAAAAGTTACAAAAGAAGACAGTTACCAATTGAAGGTTCTTGAATCTGTTTCGAGGCCAAAGAGAAACACCCCAGAGGCATCACAAGTCGCAGTATGTGAACGAAAACGATGGTATTGAACATCCGTGTTGATCAACCTTGACACATACACCCAGTGTAATGATGATCATTTCACTGAAGGAAACAATATAGATCCGTCTAAAAGACGCACCTTTTATCTTTTCTGGGAATGTCAGGCCCTTTTCTGGGAAGTACTCCGTATTTCTTGCACATTTTAAGCTGCAATCTATTTATCACGTAATTTACTTAATTTTTTTTTTACGTGTTGCACTGTTTGCAGAATACAAAGTGTAAAACCTTTTATTAAAAGCTATGCTTATAGTCTCCATGCATCATTTCTACAGACAAAACAAATGTTTAGTGTGATTTTTTTTAAAAAATATAATAATTTGAATATGTTAATTATATGTCTAGAAGAGAGAATTTTGATGCACATTATCAGATTTTATTGAGAAATCTCTATTACTTTCTATATTGTGCTTCCAAATTCTCGTTCAACCTTCCAAATTTAAACTGTTTCAAGACTGGATATTCCTATTTGTAAAAAAGAATTAACTAACTCTAATTTATATGAAGGAAAGATTATATCAATACAAAATTAAGTGAATAGTATGATTATCGTGAAAATTATAAGTCAGTTACTTTACCAAGCTTTACATTTTGGAAAGAATATTGGAACATATACGTTCTAGGTAGTAAGTCAATCTAAATTTTTCAAACAAAATTTTCAAAAAAAAAAAAAAAAAAAGAAAAAGAAAGCATATTATATAGCAATTTTTTTTATTAATACTCAGAACGATAAATTAAAAAAAAGTATATTTACGTCATTTCAGTCATATAAAAAGGAAACGCAAAGAAATAATCAGTTTTGAATATATATATATATATATATATATATACTTTTTTACATAAAAACATTTTAACGAATTTGTGAAAAACAGTCTTATAACCAACCATTTAGTGGTTTTTTTTTAAATTCTAATGCACCCAACTCTTTTTTTTACACGGTAGATATGTACTTAACCATGCAAAAGAATTGTGTAAAAAAATACATGCGGCATATGATAAATTTGGGATATGTTCCACAATTTTAAAAGATCGCGTGTAAGTTGAAAAATCTCTAAATATTTTCCTAAAAAATCGTGCAAAAAAGTAATAATGATATGTGAATATCTTTATGTGGGATTTGGAGCAACAAAAAAGTAATAATGAAATCCACGTTACATTATTTATAAAACAAAAACAATGCGTTTTTATTACACGAAAAGTTAAAATAAGAGTACAGTGAAAAATCAGTCTTTAAGTGCATACAATATATAAAAATTTGAATTAAAATTAGGAATTAAACTACTAACTGGCAACTATTCATCGTTACTGGATAACAAGCGCGTACACGTTCATTACGAACTAGATCAAGTGAATGAGTGAGTGTATATTAACGTCGCACTGTTCAGCTACACGAGAACTTTTGGCGACGGATCTCGTCATTTTGAACCATACTCAAGTGACAAGGACGACACCTGAATATGCACCCCGTCTCCTAACAACCACACCACATCAACGAGAGGACGTTTGAGCTCTCGACAGATTGCCCATACGCGGCCGGTCTTTAGTGGTACCGGACTCGTGCGAAAAACCAGCCACGATCCGATACCTTGACCACTATGCTACCACGGCCACCACGAATTGGATCAATAATATTATCATCAGTAGGTGTATCATGACTGTCTACTTTGATTCAAATGAAGAATTTCGTTAGTTTTTAATGGCCTCTGAGTTTGTGTGGTTACAAATGTGTTATTAGCGCCTTTTTTGGGGGGAGTCTCAAGCTGTTTATTTAATTCTTCATATTCTGCTACACGAAACGAGTGATAACGTTGAAATTTTAATGTATGCCTCTATGTCAGAACCCTGAGTAACAAAATGTAATTCCATACTTGAAACGAATTTCAAGCCCTTGCGAATAAAATCAGATGTTAATAGCTGAGCTTCACTTTCGACTAAGTCCTTTTATCAACTTCTTTATAATCATAAACTGTCATATATTTGATTAAATCGTCCTCATCAAAAGGGCACGAATCCTCAATTTTTTATTTTTTTAAATTCGTGCTAGAACAAAAAATTTGTGTAAAAAAATCGTTTTTAAAATGCGTACCGTGTTGTTTCAAAATCGCTCAAAAAGTAAATAAAAGACCGTGTAAGAAAATAGTTGGGTGTATATAATCTCAATGGCTTATGTTAAGTTATTCTTTGGTTTATTAACTTCGCACAAGACACACACGAGGACTACGGGTGATAAAACCTTGGCAGTTTAAACCATGGTCAAGTGAAAAAAACGACAACCGAAATGGCATTATATAGTCCAAATCTTACTTTTGTTATGCATTTGAAGTTGAGAGTTCGTAGGATGTTTGTCTAAATAAATAAATAAAATCTAGTTATACACTGCTGGACAATTGCTAAGGACGGATCACAAATTGCTATGTAGCATAACATTAAGCGAGACATGAGGCCTAGTAGGATAAAATATAGTTGCCACACTGTTCAGACATTAGAATAAAGAATATTTATTGTTCTGGAAAGTACAAAAGCTGGGAAACATCTGAAAGAAAAAGAAATGTTCATTTGATCTGCGTACGGAGAAATGGAACAATGCATCTAAAAGTCAGCAGGCACCTTAAAGAAAGGTATCAGTACGGGATATGTCCACCGTGAAGTGTGATGCAACATTCCACACGTCGTACCATACTTTGCACAACATTATCCAGCAGCTGTTGAGGCAATTTATCCCATTCCTCTGTGAGTGCACGGATGAGGGTGTTCTTGTTTGTCGGAGGATAGTTTCGACCAGCAACTTGCCTCCCCAAATCATCCCACACATTTTCAATGGGGTTTAGATCTGGAGAACGCGCTGGCCATACGAGACGTTGAATACCCTCGCTGTCTAGACAATCCTGAACAGCGAGTGTTCGATGACATGTTGCGTTGTCGTCCATAAAAACAAATTTATCACCGACAGCACCAAGGAAAAGACGAACATGAGGAAGTAGAACTTCATCAATGTATCGTTGTCCCGTCATAGTCCCATTCGCAACCACATGTAGGCGCGTTCGGCCATTGATCATGATGCCGGCCCACATCATGATACTGCATGTCGGATATCGGTCCTTTTCCTGGATATTTTCTGGACGATAAGCAGTACCACTCTCGCGCCAGATCAGTTGGCGTCTACAATCCGATGACAGACTGAACCTACTCTCATCTGAGAATAGTACGCATGCCCAGTCCTGTTCAGTCCAATTGTGATGCTCACGACACCATTGCAAACGGGCATTACGGTGCTGTCTGGTCAATGGGACACACACAACAGGTCTGCGTGCGTATAGTTCTCCTCCCCTCCAACGTCTGGCAACAGTTTTTCGGGAGATCTGCTTTCCTGAGGCAGCAAGAAACTGATTTTCCACCTGCTGAGCTGTGGTGCGCCTGTTCCTTTTTGCTGATAGGACGATATGTCTGTCTTCTGCAGGCGTCGTACTTCTAACACGACCTCCTCCGTGCCGTCTACTACACATCCCAGTAGTTTTAAATGACTTCCACAGCCGTGAAACAACGCTGTGAGCGATGTCGAACTCCCTGGCAACATCTGTTATTTTTCGCCCTTCTTCGATCTTTCCAAAAATTCGGCCACGCATAAAATCATTTATGTGATGTCGGGAAGACATGCCAAAAATTTTAAGTTCGTCTATTAAATCTTTCCTGTAAAACTTTGACTTGAAACAACAACTGTCCACACGCGTCAAAACCTTTAAAGCTCTTATGAACGCTATCACGTGATGAACAGACGTGGAAAAAAAAATTTGCATACTCATACTTCTTCTTACTAATATCCCGCACTTATTCTAATTTTCCACATTTTGCTTCCTTTCATTTTGTGGTTGCTATGGATGATAGTGTTATCCGTCTATAGCAATTGTCCAGCAGTGTATATGGAAAAAAATTTTAAGTCTGCTCCTACTTAGGTCAACAAAGAAAAATTTTATTTTAGTTACTTTTACCAAAATTATAATTAATATAAATATGTATATACATGTAATATAATTCTCAGTAATTAAATATTTAATAGCTCTTAATTTATTTATGGTCCAGTCCTTCAGGACAACCGTTTATTTATTTTAATTAGTTACCCGCCGAACGGGGACTCACGGAACATCCATCTACTCCCCAAAATCATGTGATGTCTCGCTGGGTATAAATACCGAGATCATTGGAAATTCCGCTCTCTTCTGTCTGTGTCTTTAATCATGTAGCCGGATGCATTGCGTAGTCTCTTTGTTCTGTGTAGTGTCATCCATGCTTTATGTCCTTAAAATGCCTATGTGTTTCAAGATGTGCAATAAACTGGATTTATATACTAATCACAAGACTGTCTCGTGAATAACATTCAATACGCAACACCAACCAGCATAGAAAATGTATCTAGTATACAGTAATCACGTCCAATGGCCACGCCCTCTCCTTTCGTTTGTAACAGTACCATCCACTCACCACGATTTACAATTATTTTTACCACTCTCCAGAAATATTATAGAAATATTTCATTCATGTGACAGAATCACAATATTAAGTGGCGAAATATTAAAGTGATTTTCCATTTTTCTTTTTATATATGGTATTCGACTAGTATTTTTGTTTGTTACTATTTATTCGTTAGTTAAGTTTAACTAATAAATTAACATTTGAAAAAAACTGTATTAACATCAAGTGTCATCCACTACAAGTTTAAAAAATGTATTTGAACTTGAATGGATGAATAGAATGTATTTTATTAACGATTGAAAGTTTGAACAAAATATTTACAAGGGAGATTGTGAACTAATAATAGGAATTGAAAAATTAGTGGGGACCCCTATTTAACGAATGCCACGATGTAACGAATTTTTCTTTTTCCCTGATTAAATTGACGCAAAAGAAACACTATAATAAAACCCGAATTAACGAATTATTTCAGCAGTTGAAGAAAAAAAATTTTAGTTTGCTTTAGGAAAAAAATTGGATTTTTTTTCAAATAAATATCCTTTTTGTCCGGGAGAGAAAAAGACTTTCCTTATAAGCAACAGATTTCGATTGATTGATTGAATATTAACGTCGCACTGTTCAGCTACACGAGGGCTTTTGGCGACGGACCACGTAATTTTGAACCATGGTCAAGTGACGTGGACGGCACCTGAGCTGGCACCCCCTCTCCTAACTACCACACCACACCAACGGGAGGACGTTTCAGCTCTCGACAGATTTAACGTGCATCGCTGCCCTACACGGCAGGTCTTTAGTGGTACTGGCAACAGATTTCGAAGGGGAATGGTAAAGACCATTATCAGACTTAACAAGTGCAAATGAGTCATGAGTTAGCCTATCGTGTCAGTTCTTAGTAGGACAGAACATTCCTTTCTTATCTCATCCCAATCCACCCCAGGGGATATTTTAAAATTTTTACGATTATGATGCGTTTGATGATGACTGCCAATCAGTGCAACTGGACTTGAGAAAATTGTTGACTAGTCGCAGCCAATGAATAGCGATTATAATACGGAAATCGATAATAAAACTTCTATCAAAACTGTTACATTTTCTAATGTTTTAGATCAGGGGTACAAAGCCTTTTTTTTCTGCCGGGCTGCATATGCATTTCACGCGGGCTGCATACATGAGAATGAAGGTGGGGGGAGAAATGCTTTAAGACCAAGATGTAACATAAAAAAATTTATGTGGAAAATTGATCTAAATATTAAAACTTTTATTCTGCTTTTATTAAGTATTATTTTTTCTATTTTTTTTATTTTTGTCACTGAACTTTTCTAAATTGGAAGCATTTAAGAATCACTCCTTCACACTTTCTGCATCAGTAAACAATTTCATATGATTACCAATAATATAACAAATTTCATAGGGTGCCTTTGTTACCGCTGTGGTATTACCAATAACAAAACCCTTTTTCTGCTGTTGAAAAAATTATCATAAAAAGCCTATTTATCACCTCTTGAAAGAAATCTTCGAGGAAAAGTGTCATTGAACGATTTCCGTTTATTTTGGTATTTTTTAAATACAACATTTTCGTGACAAATCAAACCATTACTGATCCATGCTTGTTTTTCACTACAAAATAGTCAACTTCCCCATCGTCTTGAAACAATCTATTTTCTTCGAATATTTTTCACTTGCCAGAAAGGAAAGATAGTTAAAAATTAGTTCCACTCATAAAATGATCGCTACTCCACTGTTGTGTATTGTAACTAATCAGAAAAAAAAATATATTTCAATTCGCACCCATACGACATCAACAGCAAAAGTAAAATTGATATATTTGATTTCTTAACAAAGAATTTCCCACCAAATTTTCATAAGTAAATGAATTTCTCAGAGCAATGGGCCCTGAACGGGCCACTCAAAAAGGCCCGGTGGGCCGCAGGCTGAGTATTGCTGATTTAGATAGTTTGGAATTTGGGAAAACACACCTCTCTCATGCAACAGGATGCAAATGATTGCGGTAGTTTCTTCTCTGTCTACAGTCGAAATGCAACTCTTTCGAGTAAGGAATCAAAAAGATTTTCAAACATCTATTAATCACAGTATTCTAGCGGCCCATCCGGTAGAGTGGTTAGCAACGCTGACTGCGGTACCGTAGGGTCTGGGCCAGGATGTTCGTAAATGTATAGTGCCTTCGCGGCTGGGGGGGGGAGACTCTAAATAGCCGCAAGTCCTCTCGTGAGGTTGATGGAAGGGGAAAAGAGGTGGGAAGCCCCTGAACATCCCGTTCTCCCACAAAATTGGGATGGAACTGAGGAAAATCGTAAGGTCACCTACATGGTGCTCAAAGCCAAGGCTAACGACAGGCGTAAAAAACCTATCCCTTCGCCGCGATGAATTTTGTGGACCATGATCTTTTGTTACAGTCGATCAGGTGGCACAAGTAACAACAACAGTATTCTGAAATTTTCAATTAAGGTATCCGACAACCCTAAAATCGTGATTTTTTTTTAAAAATAGACAAATTTTTTTATGATTTTATTTTATAGGCCATCTTATGAGCTTCGTAAAAATGCCAAGGTTTTTATTTTCCGTTGACTAGAACAAAAACCACAGGTGTTTTAGTAAAAGCAGATGCCAGAACTTTGCATACTATGTCAAACTTTAAAATGCGTTTTACTCGAAATGTGTTTTTTCCGAAAAACTCAAACGGGGACAGCGATTGCTCAAAAAGTTTTTAAAATAATTTGCTGAAATTTTGTGTGTATGTTCTGTATAACAGCAGAAGTGTTTTAACCTTCAGATTTATCAATCACTGCTTTATTGCAAAATTTACAGTCCCGTATGTGAGTATAATCACTGGTTTTTTAAGCAATTTTATATAATAACTAAGATAAAGTGCTCTAGCTTTTGTAAAAATTAAAATATCTCTTATCCTGAAGGTCATTTCAAAAAGGAATAGCAAAGTTGCATCAAAATTGAAAAATTGAGAATTTGTTAATTTACTATTTGTACAGAGCGGGCCCGTTTATGCAATATTTCGTCAATTTTTACCCATTTTTTTCCCATTTTAGTAGTAATAATTTATTTTTCAATTCTTAATTTTACTCTTTTTTTCTTAAAATGTACTAAATAAATCTAAGAACCACAAAAAAATCTCCATATATCCATTATTTCAAAAAAAAGTTGTCGCAAGTAGTCGGATACCTCAAATGGTGCGTAATAATTCACTAGTATTATTTTTAGCTGTTAAATAAAAAGTATGTAATTGCTAACTATGGATATTTTTTGTGTCGTTGCTTATAGAATTTCCAAAAAGTAAATGCAAGAAATTTGTACTTTATTTTGGCCCCAATATAACGAATAAACCCGAATTAACGAACAATATGTTCGGCCCGATAATTTCATTAAATCGGGGTTTGACTGTATTTAGCTCTTCGTTTGTCTAGTACAGGGATGGCGAGCCAATGGCACGCGACAAAATATTTTGGGCGCGCCACTGATCAAAACGGTTTGTAATTTTGTTCAAAATAACAAAGTTTACTATGAAGTATTACTAACAAACGCGAGTGATCGGTTGTGGTGCGCGAGGCGGCAGGGGGAGCACACTTGTTGCATTGCAATCCTAACACATAAGTTATTTGTCATCTAATCTTCAACAATAGAAGTCACACTAATGTGACACGTATAACTAAAACATTTACAACACAATACAGTATAAAGTGTATTTTTTTCGTAGTTAATAAAGAGTTTTCAGTTGTTAGTATTTGGTTCTCTTTATTTTCCCAATAATGTCACGTCAGAATTATTTGACTACACATCTCTACCTCATTTAACATTTCTTCAGAAAAAATGCCACGTTGGTCCATGAAGGTTCGCCACCCCTAGTCTAGTACAATTCACTTGCTAGAATCCTAAATACGATTTTTAAATAAGGTCTGTTTGCTTTTAAACAATAATGATTATAATTCGTTTCAAAAAACCTTTATTTTAGGATTGTACATACTTTTGCCTATCTTTCTACATAGTTGCCTAGTTTATTAATGCACTTGTCATGCCTTTTAGAACTAAGTTTTAAAAACCCTCTTCAAAGAAGGTTGCCGCCTAGTCGGACAGCCAAGAGTTCACGGCCGCTTTCACTTCTTCGTTGTCAATGAAACGCTTTCCTCCAAGACTGTGTTTCAGGTACCGGAAAGGGTGGAAATCACTCGGAGCAAGGCCGGTACTGTATGGTGCACGGTCCAAAAGCTCCCAGCCAAAATATTCGATTAACTCCCGCGTCGTAAGAGAAGTGTGAGGCATTGCGTTATCGTGGAGGAGTAAAACACCTTTTGACAGCATGCCACGCCGTTTGTTTTACAATGCGTACAGTAGCGAAGTAGGTACCTGAGTTAATCGTTGTTCCTTGAGGCATAAAGTCCACCAGCAAAACACCGCGCCAGTCCCAGAACACTGTTGCCATAATCTTGCACTTTGACAGCGTTTGTTTGACTTTGACCTTGACGAGAGAGATGTGTGTCGCCATTCCATCGACTGTTGCTTTGATTCCGGGATGATATGGGATACCCATGTTTCATTTCCAGTAACAATTCTCGACACATGTTATCCCCTCCTTCCTCGTAACGAATCAAAAAGTCCAATGAAATGGCAAACCTCTTCTCTTTGTGTTCCGCTGTCAGTAGTCTGGGTACCACCGAGAACACAATTTCTTAAAGTTGAGGTCTTCAGTCACAATTTTGTACACCACCGACTGAGAAACGTCGGGAAATTCCGATGAAAAAGTGGTTATCTCCTGTTCTCACGAATTTTTCTTTCAACTGTTTGCATCGAATCATCAGTGATTACAGAGGGCCAGCCTGAGCGTTCTTCGTCATGGACGTTCGTTCGCCCATTTTGAAACTACTGAGCCATTTTCGAACTTTGCTGTCACTCATTGCTTCTGTGCCATAAACTTCTGTTATCTGGTGATGAATGTCTGCAGCCGACATGTGTTTCCTGTAGACAAAAAGAAGGATAACATACCGTATCCCACACTTGGCGTACGATTTGATTTCTTAAGCTTTTAAAGACGCACAGCAAATCTTACACGACTGCAACAGAGATGGAAATGGCCCGAGTGTTTTCGCAAAGGATGCTGGTCAGTGACGAAGAGAATCGTTGTGGCACACGCGCTAACTAGGGAACTATACGCGCCAACGGACCTTACTTTAAAAATAGCCCTCGTATACTGTTCTTAGTTTATAAAACAGCCTCTACAAAAGTTCGTTTAAAATTTAAAAAAAAATCCCGGCACTTAAAAATAATAACCCTATCAAACGATGAAGCAGCTGCAAAAAGGGTTAACGAAAAGGTCGCCCTCTACTCGTTCTTAGGACAAGAAGTATAATCTGTGTGCTTCATGTTAAGCCCATAACTACACTCATCTTAGTGGTACATCTGATTTTATAGTTACTTTGTTTTCTGTACTCCCACAGGCGCCTTGTCTTTTCAAAACGCCGGCGTCCCAGTTTTATACTGTGTGATTACCGTTCGAAAACTGTCAGATGAGAAGGGATAAACGAGCACTACATATCTTTTATATCTTGAATAGTTGCCTCTAAAGACAGGCATAATCGCATTCACCTGTTTATAAAAAAGAATGTTTTGTTCAGTCATCACACACTCTCATCACCTGGCTAAAACCCCAAAAAATAAAGATGATGTACAGTTCTGGGTTATTACTCGAGCTGGTTTTATATTTTTAACCTATTTATTTGCAGGGTTTAAATAAAATATTTAAAAAGGTTATTAACAATTCTCTGGAGATGCCCGGGGATTTCTATGCTCGAAATCGAAATAAACTTCTGTGATTTGTTCCGCAGAAAATAATTTAATTGGACAATTAGCACTATTACGATAGCTAAATCATAAATGAAATAATAATAGAAAATTATTTGTATCATTTTTTGTCTGCTTTTAGAAATAATAACTTTAAGGCAGTGGTGGGGAATGGTTTTTTTGCTCGAGGGCCGCATTGTGAAAGCGGAGGGTACTGGAGGCCGAAACCTTTTTAAAATGCTTGCATTAATTAGTAAACTTCGAATCTCAGAAAAGGGGTACATTGTTATATATAAAAATCAATATGTTAGACAAAATAGTGACAGTTTAATTCAATTTATTTACTGTGCTAACTTCATGCCTTCAGCCCGAAGAACATTTGATTTTAGAATCCGCTTAATGTAACTGATTGATTGATTGATCGAATATTAACGTCGCACTGTTCAGCTACACGAGGGCTTTTGGCGACGGACCACGTAATTTCAACCATGGTCAAGTGACGTGGACGACACCTGAGCTGGCTCCCCCCTCTCCTAACTACCACACCAACGGGAGGACGTTTCAGCTCTCGACAGATTTAACGAGCATCGCTGCCCTACACGGCGGGTCTTTGGTGGTACTGGGCTCGAACTCGTGACAAGGCAGGCCATGACCGATACCTATACCACTCGGCTACCGCGGCCCCGCTTAATATGACAAATGTGTGTGTGTCGCCTATCATGCTTTTCTACAACTTTTTTAAAATAGGAGTGAAAATTGACTTTTGAAATTCTCTCTCTCTCTCTCTCCTCACAGTCTGCAAGTCAATGTTATCCAACTTGCATCATAAAAAATTCTAAAAATAGTTTTCAATTATGTGAGTACTTAACATATATAAGCGCGAATGTAAATAAAACAAAATTTTAAGGCCATAAGATTTAATAAAATTAAATTTCTAATGCATATGACATTAAAAAAATATCTATAAATCTTTTAAATATCAAGCTTACGAAAATGTAAGCAAATAAATAAAGGAAAATTAATACATTGATCATAAATTTTTCTGTTAAACTTTAAGCATCTCTTAACTAATTGCGTCACGAGAACAAAGAAAAATTCAATTTCATTTCTGATGGAAATAAAATGCAAGATTTTTCGAAATAAGCAAAGCGTATCTATATTTACAGCCAAATCAAAATGAAGAAAGTCGGGACTTTCCTCGACGACTACTTCGTCACGGAAAAGGACCATTGAGAAAAGTGGAAGGGAAGGTGTATCACCGGAAATATAATCGCGCACAAAAACATCCGGAAATCCTTGTATATGATTTGTATTTCCAAGAAATTCGGGCTTGAGAAAAGTCCCATTAGCGAACTTTCCGCTTTTAAGATTTGTGATTTCTTTGGGCTAGTGCAAGTTAGACTTGTAATTACATTTTAAATAATCAGCTTCGATTATGCAGGTATCCGAGGAAATTTGATTTTGATTAAGACAATAAATAGAGTTGCGTTTGTTCTAATAAAAGAATTGTAGTAGCATTGCTGAGAAGGATTTATATATCCTGCGCATCTCTAGATATTTCAATACGAGAATTTATTTGAAATCTTTTAGGCTCATCATTTCTTTACATTAACCTTAAAAAACATTATCTCTAGAAATCAACTTGAAATTTTTACATTTAATTATTATAGTACAGATTTGATTATTGTGATTAAATTTTGGTTATCTTTTAAAATTTCTAAATTAAAAAAAATTTTTAGTTGCTTTTGCTTTAACCCTTAACTTCCCACTGTTGCATTTCTGCAACATATGATTTATTTTAATGTAATAGACTCAATATTTTTTTAACCACCTACAGATCACTTATCTTAGAAAAAAAGATTACTGCAACGAAATACATGCTAATTTTGTCACTGGATCGCATCAAATTTTTTACAGAAATTACAACAATTATAAAAATCTCTGATGCCTCAAGAACTATGCTTTTGCTATAAAAATAATCCGTTATATTTTATGCTTCCTCTAGTTTATTGAAGAAATAAATTATCAGGTAAGAAATTTAAACATTTTATGTTCGTTTAAAAGTAATTTTGATTTTCTAATAGAAAAAGTTCGAAAGAAATTTGATTTTAATTATATGTTGCAGGTCTGCAACATTGGTCTTTGGTTACCATTTGGACATGGCCAAAAGCGTATACTAACCCAAGATGAAATTGATAGATATATGAATAATTCGGACGAATTAAGTGAGGATGGTCTTGAATATTCTGATGATGATGTTGATTTTTACCAGATTGTGTGTCATATAATGAAGATTCGGATAGAGACTGTGAAAATAATGATGGTTTACAAAATACGATTCAGAATATAAAAAAATGATGATAATAAATTAGATAGAAGTATTTCAGTTAGAGAACCTTTTTTTAAATTTAACTTTTAAGAATAATAAAATATTGTCAAAGAATATTTTATGAAAAAATCAAAAACATTTCATTGAATGAAGAAGTAATAAAATTCCATTGGGATGTCACGCTCCCAAGAGAAATTATGGATTTGGACATCCATACCAATTTTTAAATATTTATGGACGGTCGAGATCATAAGTTACATTTATGAAGAGAGCAAACGATATGGTGTTCAAAAGGATCCAAGTAAGGCTTTGACTACATCAGAGAATGAAATAAAACAATATTTGGGCATTTGTATTGATGCATCTCTAGTTCACACCTGCCAAACTATAGAGCATACAGAAGAGCTTGGATTTGATCGAATTAAAGAAACAATGCCTCTTAAAAAATTTGAAACTATTAGACAGTATCTCCATTTTAATGATAATGATAAACATCTACCAAGAGATCATCCTAACCATGATAGGCTACATAAAATTAGATCCCTTTATGATGAGCTAAATAAAAATTTTGCTAAAGTTTCTTTAGAAAGGCATCTATCGATCGATGAGCAAATATGCTCAACTAAAGTAAGATATTAAATGAAACAGTACTTACCAATGAAGCCACATAAATGGGGATTTAAACTTTTTTGTACTTTGTGGAATACCAGGTTTTGCCTATAAATTAAAGTTATATTCAGGCCAAGAAAATAATGAAAAGTATAGGCAGAAAAGGGAACCCCAGATTCAGGTGCTAGTGCAAATGTCATAATACGATTAGCAAAAATTATAAGGCGTAATAAAAATTATTCACTCTACTTTGAGAATTATTTCCAAACTGCAAGGGCTACACTCACACTGAGTGCGAAAAGTGTAAAGTAGGACTTTGTTACGACAAAGTCAATAATTGCTTTAACATTTTTCATCGCATGTAAGGTTAAACAATTTATGACAATGAATAATAAAATCCTCATGTATATAAAAAAAAAGTTTTGTAATTTACAGCACTACTGCGCAATGTTGGCCTTCTGCAACAAACAAAAAAATGACTGAAATCCAATTTAAAACTGCTTAATTTTTATACATATGTTTTTCCCTTTTATTATTACTTGAGAACTATCTGATATAATTTTTTCATAGAAATTTAAAAAATTGGAACGTTAAGTCTCTCTCTAACCAGTGGCGTAACGGCAAATATTAGGGAACTCTGCAAAGTCAGGTTTTCGACCCCAAGCCGGATCTTTCAAAATATTGCAAAACCATAACATAACATAGGCCCTAGAATCCTAACCCCCTCACGCGCCACTGATTTCAACCATTCCTGGCGTGACATTCACGTCGCACTCTGGAGCAACACGAGGGCTATTGGCAACGGGCCACTTAATTTTATACGTGAATCCACTCTCTCTACGTGGCGGGTCTTCAGTGGCACCAGGACTCGAACCCGTGACACGCCAACCACAAGTTCTTATCCATAGCCACTAGAATATCGCGGAAGAGGAAACTCAGTCCCCACTCACAGGATGCAGTCGGGATTGAACACATTTAATATATTTTAAAATGATAAAGGGGAGCATGCAGGCACTCGACCTTCCCCTCTTCTCCAGGAATGGACTTGACTATTTGTCACCGCAGAACCCCCAACATCGATCTAACATACACTAAGAAAGGTGAGTTATTAAAAGTAAAAAAAAAAAGAACTATATACAAATTGGGGTCTATTGATTGAATATTAACGTCGCACTGCTCAGCTACACGAGGGCTTTTGGCGACTGTCCTCGTCATTTTGAACCATGGTCAAGTGACGAGGATGATACCTGAGCTGGCACCCCCTCTCCTAACAACCACACCAACGGGAGGACGTTTGAGTTCCCCTACACGGCGGGTCTTTAGTGGTACTGGGCTCGAACTCATGACATGCCAGCCATGATCCGATACCTAGACCACTACGTCCCCGTGGCCACTACAAATTGTGGTGAGGAGAAAGTTATGTACTCTTCAAAAATCACTATGTACATATATTTATATTTGTACATCTTTAAAAGGAAAAAATTATTAAGTTATTCACAGTTCAAACGCAAATTATTTTTTACAAATTAGAATAAATATCATTTACCTGTACAGAAAATTATTTACGATGAAAGAAATTAAATATCTGCTAGTAATTCTACACATTTTTAGTCATCTTTGAGTTTCAGTCTGCATGTAATTTACAATAATACAATCAAGTAATCGATTTATTTTTTTAAAAAATTATTCGATCTGTTGATGCGAATTTTTTATGCAAACCTCATTTTATTATATCTTAAGCTGGGAGAAAAAAAATTTATTTTTAAAACCAAAACTTTTTTTTTTGTATGCAGGCATATTTCAGAATAATGATTAAAAATAAAAATAAACAAGAAAATTGTTACATCAAATCATTATAGATGGCGCTCGAGACACTCGAATTTCCTTTTACAAAACAAATTTGTTTTATTTTACTTTTTTGTAATTATTTAAGAGAAATGCAAAGAAATTAGAGAATGAATAGCGATTTCTTGCAACAAAGTATAAAATTTCCAGTTTTCTAGGTTTTAAATTAAAAGCGCATCTTCAGTTCTAGAGGAAAGTAAAAAAAAGCGATTCAAGTCTTCCAGATATGGAAGGAGATTTCATAACTATTACAGCAATATTATTAAAAATTGAAATTAGAGGAATAAATTTCCAAAATAATTTTCTAGTTATAACTCTCCTCTCTCTACCTGCTTAATAAGAAACTTTTAAAATGTTCATAATCAGCATGTTGATATCTTCACCTTAATAATATTTTTAATAAATTATATAATCCTCTCATATAGGATTTAAACAGAATTCTACTAAATTCTACGTTTAGTAATTATAGTTTATTAGCAATTTTTTGAGCCCAAAGATGTCAACATGATGACCGTGAGACATCTGAAAGAATTTAATAAAATCTAAATGTAAAATAAAACAATGTTGGAACGTTTATTTTTAACAAATAACGTGGGGCGATTAATAAAAAATATATTTATCATGAGGATAATTTTTAAAAAATATCACAATAAATAATAAAATAAATCTTCTTAAAAATTTTAAAAAGCAAATCAAATTTTTGAAAAAATTGTTAAGTTATTGATAAATTCCCTTCACAAAACTAGTATGTGTTGTGTTCAACTAGACCAAAAAGTACATTTTCTCACTTTTGTGAGTTTAGTACTAATACATGCCCATAGATGGCAGCACGAAAGAAAAATATTAAAAATGTTATTTTAATTATGAATGGATCAAATACCGCTAGTGTTGTTTCTCAGCCGTAAACTAAAACCGTTTTTGAAAGGTCATTTATTCAACAAATCGTAAGGAAAGGATGACGAAATAACTTTCTCAATCAATGATTGCATTGCGTAAGGATTGGCAATCTCTTATCTGATCAACAAAGAACTTCAATGGCTTTTTATTCTTTATATTTGTTCCAATATTTTCGACTCCTACGCCGTGATTTGTTACTGCTCTGTTGTTATACATTTCTTCTTAATTGGATGAAGATTAAATTATGTACAACCAACACGATTTATATTATGTAAATTTTAAGAAACATAAGAGAATTAGTTTTTATTGTTTAGAATTTTCTTTTCCGATTAAAACACAGGGCCGCTTTTCCGCTTTGGCACGCTAGGCACGTGCCTAGGGCGCAAAAGGTTTTGGGGGCGAAATAATTGGAGGGTGAAAAAAGAGAAGAAAATTAATATTACAGAGAACGTACCACCGTCTAGCGAATGGAGAGATAAACATTTCTGCTCTCTAGAGAGTAAAGACTGAAATGAGATCTTCTATGGAAAATGAAAAGTTTAACAGTTAGATGTTGCTATGCACTCAAAATGATATTGCAATGGAAATTGATTACAATGAAGTTATTAATGATCTTCTCGAAAAAATCATTCATTTTTTTGAAGAAAATTTTCGTTGTACATGTACAGTGATAGCCATTCAACAAAGAATAAGAATGTCGATTATCTTTTCATATCTATCATAAGATAAAAGATAATAAAGCGATAAGAAATGGAAAAGATGATAATTAACAAGTTGAAAACAGTTAATAAAATAATGTATACTCTATACTGTAACTGCAAACGATTTCATTAATTTTCTGTGCTAATAAATAAAAGGGTGGGTGGTCCGTGATTCCGTAAATTAAGAAATGAACAAGAGTGGCCAAACCATACCACTAGTCTTTCCCTACGACTGCCAGACCATGACAACGGCGGGTCCATAGATAGTGGATTATGGAAAGACTATTCAAGCAGCAGAAACAAAGAAAGGGAAAAAGAGTAAGAAAGTCAAGGGAAAATCCCCCCCGAAACAAAACAGGTAAAGTAAGAAATGAAAGAGAAAAGGGTCCTCTGGAAATAGGGGAGGAGGCGTAGCTACTAAAGTGCCTAAGATACCAGGGTGGTTAAAAGCAGCCCTGCTAAAACAAAGGATAATAATTCCATTGCTTTACTTGTAGAATGTTACTATACTATTCTTTAAAAGCATTATGCTTCATAACTTGTGAAATGTAAAACTCATAGTGAAGTGTAAAAAACTTCATAGACGGCCTATTTAAACTTCATAGACGGCCGCAACCACGTTTGGTGGGGCTGGTGGTAAGGTATCGGATCATGGCAGGCATGTCATGAGTTCGAGCCCAGTACCACTAAAGACCTCAGCGCCGTATTTGAGCGATGCACATTAAATTTGTCGAGAGCTCAAACGTCCTCCCGTTGGTGTGGTGTGGTAGTTAGGAGAGAGAGGGGTGCCAGCTCAGTTGTCGTCCTCGTCACTTGACAATGGTTCAAAATGACGAGGTCCTTCGCCAAAAGCCCTCGTGTAGCTGAACAGTGTGACGTTAATATTCACTCACTCAACCACGTCTGGTTCGGCTTTCACCTTGCAACGCTTGTCATTACATGTATTTTATGTGCCTATTTGTATTCTACTCTGAAATTTTTTTGACGCGTATAAATAAGGGTTAATTTATTTTAACTTTCATAATAATGGAAATAAGACACAAATATTTTTTTTCACTTTATGGCAAATCTTGCACGAATCCTCTTAAAATATTCATGCATCCCAGAATTAATTTTAATTTGCCACTAATCCCTTCAGTAATCACAAGGATCCCCTTGGTCCATAGGAACCGCTTTGGGAACCTCTGATCTGTTTGAAGGATAGCGAAATAATTGTTGGATATACTTAATCACTTTTAATATTACCATTTATCCCATCCTCAAAAAGCTGTGAATACAAAATTTGAAGCTTTTTTTATCGATTCGTTAAGAGATTAATTTTTAATTCTGACTGTAATCAACTAAATTGAATAAATTGATGCATGCAGATTGAAGGAAGAGATAAAGTTATCCCCCTCAGATCATTGAAAGTGTGCTTACATAGGTTAACATACTGTATTTTAAATGAAAATCGCTAAAAGTTTCGGGTGCATTGTAACGTTTTCCCACCTCGCAACTGCAAGATCGGCTTTCCTATGCTGATAACATGACGTCACTCATATCCTCACGTGTACCTTCAAAGTATTGCAGGATCCTTTCATCTGACATCACGCCGACAACCAATGGCCATGAGAAAAACAACTGCACTACAACTGCGAGTCGAATGTCGAGTAGAATTTGATAAGTAAGAATGGCCCGCCCCACCCCAAGAGAGTGGTGAGAGGAGACCGCTTGAAACATTCAAAAAGAGACGTCGTGTTTTTTCATCCTCCATCGCGAACAAAATATTCTACAGTATTAAAATACTGCATAGTTTGAATGTCTTGTATCTAATTGTAAGTAGTGTAATTAATGGCTGTGGACGTAATAAATCGATAATTTAAGTCTCACGCTGCCCATCAATTTTTCCAATACTTCACAGCATATTGCCTCTAGTCTCTTGACAAATATATTTATCAATGAATTCTTCAATGAATTCGTGTCTTAGGATTCAATACCAATAAAATAAGAGTACTTTTTTCCTCATTCATTTGTGACTTTCGAACTCTATCAAATAAAAATCTACACTTATAATGAGAAGTGAAAGTAACTGACAAACAGATTTATTAGAATAATGTTATTTCAGAGTGCAAAAAAACTCAAAATGGTATTCACATCGATAATTTTTCTGATTAACGAATTGTACGATAACGAATCATGTTGTTCGTATATTAACAAATCATGTCGCCACCCATCCGGTATAGTGGTTAGCGACGCTGACTGGGTTCAAATTCTTGAGAAGGCTTGGATGTTTGTAAACGTTTTGTACCTTTGCGGAAGGGGGGTATTTTAAATAGCCATTGAGCTGCAAATCCTCTCGCAATGCTGGTGAAAGAGGAAGAGAAATGGAAGGTTCCTGACCACCCTCCAGGGTGTTCACCCTCAATTGGGGTTAAACCGAGCAAAATCGTACAGTCACCTGTATGGTGCTAAAAGCTATGGCTAACGACAGGCGTAAGATTGTAGCCCAAAGCCGCGATGAATTTTGTGGACCTTGATCTGATGTTACTGTCAATCAGTGGCATGAGTAACAACATCAACACGAATCATGTTTTTCCTACATTATATTCAAATTTTTTCTGTTTCTGAGGTGAAAATGCAACGACTTTTCAAGATGTATAAACTAGAAACAGCATGAAAATCTTATCTATAAATGCAATTACTTATATCTTAAGTATCTTAGCATCCTCGAGGAATACAATAGATAAGTACTAGTTGAACATACATATGATTCATAGGCAAATATTCAAACAGATAACTCCTATAACATGAGAAATAAAGATGAAAAAGATTAGTTTTCGCTTAAATAACTTCAGAAATATCGAGTGCATGTGTAAAGTACTATTGATCTAGTACATACAATTGAATCAAATCTTAGTATATGAAGTCAGTAATTCATTGATTGTATGGGAGGAAAGAAATGTGTGTGTGTGTATGTACGTTATTTTATAAAAACTTTCTATAAAAAATACCGTTTAAATCGTTAGATATCGAGTGGTAAATTAACATCTTGTATAACTGCTGATCCATTACATTGCTGCCACAGAAAATGGTATCATTCAATCTAAAACAAAGAAGATTGTTTCTTTTTTGAAAAAAAAGTATAGTTTATAGGAAAGTTCTTTTTCTTCTTCTTTCAAACGGGGCTGGGGATTGGTAATTACCATTGCAGATCGAATACATTCCACTGAAGCTGGTGTCACTTTTTAGTGCGGCACCCTATAGGTAGATACCAATTGCCTCAATGTAATTTTGACGCCCAGTTTTCTCCCTAGCAGAGGGAACCTAGGCTCTGACGGTGAGAAATTGTTCTGGAACTTTTTATTTTGCCGAGAGTAGCCAAGACAAAAGGCACTCTAAGGATCTTCAACATGCCGCATATTCATATGACATGGACGGTGTCGATTTTTTGCATCACCTTTACAGAGAGAATAGATCCAAAGAATTGCCTGGAATAATTCAGAAATGAAAAACAGACATACCTGTTTCTCCGTGTGGTTGTCCTGCGTAAGACGACTCTGCTCCTTCTCGGAGCGTTTGCTTCCTGTTCAATCTCTTCAATGACATTGTCAAGTGCCTCCAGAGATTTCGACACAGTCGCAGGAATATCATCTATTGTCCTGTAGGAAAGCATCCATTCATAAACCACTTGACTCATAAAAAAAGATGAATTTCAAATTCATTTATGTGCAATAAGCTAAGTGATTTCAAATGGAAAGACGTTTTAGAATTTCATCTGTTCAAAATTCAATAAAAGACAATTGTTTAAATAATATTTAAAATTATACTTATATATATAACACTTGATGTGATATTTTGGTAAGAAAATGGCGATATTTTGAAGAAAATGTTATTGATAATTATAGAGATATCTTAATCCTCTTTTTATTTAAAAATATATCATGGAATACGTTAGAAAATTCCTACTTTTCTTGCTCTCTTACAACTGTATACATCTGCCGCGTTGCGTGGTTAGACATTCTTCACTACAACACGGTTGAATTAAATAACAATAACATTTATTAACTTTAAAGATTAAATGAGCAATTAAGAGGTAAGCTTTCAAAAACTACAACACATGGAACCAGGCACGCTACAATAATAACAGATCATTTCAGTTCAGTTTTGGAGTCGTTTTGTTGAGCTGTAAGGTCGCTGCATACTCCCCTTCCAGTGTCAACGATACCTAGTTGGAAGATGAACTTTGCGACCAGAACGTGTAGATGGCTGGGTAGGCGTTGAAGCTGTTGGATCAGATTCCACAGTAGCAGGTGTTGAAGCTGATGCATTAGGTTCCACAGTAGCAGGTGTTTCATTCTTGGTTTGAGGTAGTTGAAAGTCCTCGGTGTTAAGAAAGAAGGCAGGTTTGCATCTATCAATAGATACAGATACCCGTTTACCATTGATGTCAAGGAAAAACACTTTATCCTTCCTTTGTAAGACTTTGAAAGGGCCATCATAGGGTTGTTGAAGTGGACGACGTAACATGTCTCGGCGAAGGAAAACATGTGTTGCTTCCAACAGTCCTGGATGGATAAAAACTGGACGTTTGCTATGGTGTTTTGGTGGTTTAGGGTGAAGTGATTGCATGTGAGACTTAAGTTTCGAAACAAAATTCACAACATCATCGTCTGGCTTGGAACAGTCAAACATCTCCCCTGGCAGTCAAATAGTGGTTCCAAAAACTAATTCAGCTGGGGTACACAGAATATCTTCTTTAAGAGAAGCTCGTAGACCTAGTAAGATGATAGGGAGTACTTCTGTCCAACGCTCAGTAGCATGGCATTTGATTGCACTTTTCAATGGGCGGTGCAATTCTTCGATCATCCCATTAGCTTGAGGGTGGTATCCAGTTGTACGACACTTCTGAACACCAAGTAGTTTGCTAAGAGCTTTGAAGAGCGAGGACTCAAACTGCCTGCCCCTGTCGGTTGTGAGAATTGCAGAAGTTCCAAAGCGAGACACCCAAGAGGAAAAGAAGGCCTCAGCCACTGTCTCAGCAGTTATGTCTTTGAGAGGTTGGGCCTCTGGCCATTTCGAAAAACGGTCAATCATTGTCAGGCAATAGGTGTAGCCATTTGATGGAGATAGAGGTCCAATGAGATTCAGATGAACATGATCAAAACGTTGGGAAGGTTCTTGAAATGATGAAAGAGGTGATCTAGTATGACGATGAATTTTGGATTTTTGGCAAGCTAGGCAGTGTCTTGCCCACTTAGCTACATCTGATGAGATTGATGGCCAAACAAAACGCTGCTTCATCAAATGCACTGATCGACGTATGCCAGGATGGGATAAATTATGCATAGCAGAGAAAACATCTTGGCGATGCTGTTTTGGGACGTAGGGTCTGGCTGTGCCCGTTGATAGATCACACATAATTTCAGTAGACGAATTGGGAAAAGTTACCCTTTGAGTTCCAAGGAAGTTCCAGATGCTATTAGGGTGTGAAGCTCCTGATCAGTCTGTTGTGTCTCAGCAATACAGTCATAGTCAATTTGACTTGGGAAGGTGATTGCAGAAACACGAGAGAGAACATCAGCAGCAATATTGTCAGATCCTGGAATGTGTACAATACTTGTGGTGAACTGAGAGATGAAATCCAGCTGACGGATCTGCCGTGGAGAACACTTGTCACTTTTTTGCCTAAAAGCATAAGTGAGGGGCTTGTGGTCAGTAAACACTGTGAAATCTCTAGCTTCCAGCATATACCGAAAGTGTCGGATAGCCGAGTAGATAGCAAGGAGTTCACGGTCGTAGGCACTGTAAGACTTTTCGGATGAAGTAAGTTTTCTGGAAAAGAAAGCCAATGGCTGTAGCTCAGAGTCCACAACTTGGTGAAGTGCACCTCCTATGGCATAATCAGAGGCGTCCACATGAAGAGCAAGCGGGGCAGAAGGTGAAGGATGAGCAAGAAGTGCAGCATCAGCAAGAGCTTGTTTACACCTCTGAAATGCTGTAATTGCCTCAGAAGACCAGTTTAAAGGCTTTGAGTCCTTCTTACCTTTTAGAACCTTTTAAAAATTCACTTAAAAGATACTGTTGTTCAGCTGCTTTGGGCAAGAAACGTCTATAAAAATTTAACAGTCCTAAAAATTTTCTCAGAGAGCCAACAGTCTCTGGTTGTTTGTAATCAAGAACTGCTTGAACTTTGTCAGGCAATGGCTTAATGCCATCAGGAGTGATAAGGTGGCCAAGGAAAATGAGTTCAGTCACACCAAATACACATTTAGAGATATTTAGTTTTAAACCATATGAGCTCAGTCTTTGGAATATAGTTCTTAAGTGAGAACGATGCTCCTCAGCATTTTCTGAGTAACACAAAATATCATCCAAGTAGACAAAACAAAAAAGGAAGTCCTCTTAGTACTTCATGCATGAATCGCATAAAGGTTTGTGGTGCATTCACAAGGCCAAAACACAAATGGATATATTCGTAAAGACCCCATGGAGTTGTTACAGCTGTCTTAGGAATATCACACTCAGCTATAGGGATTTGGTGGAATGCCTTAAAAATGTCTATTTTGGAAAATATCCTCTTGCCATGTAGTGCATGAGCAAAGTCATTCAAATAAGGCATGGGGTAGCTGTCGAACTCAGTAACAGAATTCAGCTGCCTGTAATCCCCAACAGGTCTAACTGTAGAGTCAGATTTGGGCACAACATGAAGAGGAGAACTCCAGGGACTTTTGGAAGGTCTAATAATGCCTTGAGCAAGAAGAAATTCAAATTCTACCTTCACTGCATCATACAGTTTAGGGTGTAGCCTTCTAGGCCTGGCAGCCAGTAGTAATAATATGGTGGACTGTGCCATGTGATGCTGATTTGGAAATTAAAGAAGGGTTGCTGAGGTCTGGATATTCCGATAAGATGTTTTTAAAACTAATATTTGCATCTACAGTGAGGATTGTGTGAGGGCTGTACAATATTTGAAAAAACACAAGAAGTGAAAAGAGAAGTTTCCACATCCACCAACCTTTTTTTCTTAAGGTCGATTAAAAGGTTGAAGTGCTTTAGAAAATCAGCACCATCATACATCAGCAATTATGAAAGTCCAGATAAAAGGTCGCCTCAGACCCAGGTTCAGTTCTTTACGGACCATACCATAGGCTGGAATTTTGGTATTATTAGCAGCAAATAAGGAGAAGTTAGACTGAGGTGATTTATTCATAGTTGGAGAAGGTGGGATGACACAGATTTCACTTCTAGAGTCTATGAGGAATTTCTGGCCAGACTTGCGGTCTAATAAAAATAATCGGCTGGTATGTTTCGAGGGCTCTGCCATTCCAGCTATGACAGAGCTTACTCGTTTTTTTGCACAAATGCACAAGGTGAAACACACTTGCGGGCCTGCTCTTTATAACGGCGATGATAGTTGCAGATGCCACTTCCTCTATTGACACTCCTAGAGCGTGAATGTGATCTCCGGCGGTCAGAACTATATCGTTGGTGGCGAGAGGAATTGCGCTCTCTTGTCAGTTCAGCAACTTGTAGAGACAGCTCTTGGATCTGCCTGGCGAAAGAGTCCATGGTTGGCTGAGCACTGCATAAAGATGACTGGGATGGTGGAGGAACAGTTTTGGCCGCACAGATAGTCGAGGACGCACCAACAACCTCAGAAACCTTATCAGCGATGATAGCCAGTTTATCCAAAGGCTCCGAGGATGCAGACAAAACAGTCTGGATATGTGGTGGCATTCTTTGAAGCCACAAACTTTGCAGAAAGTCATCCTGGAGTTGGCCATTAGACAGCTCTTTCATTTTTCGCAACAGGTGGCTGGGCTTCTCATCTCCTAGCTGAAGGTCAGTAAGCAGTTTCTTAATTTTTTGAGTCTCCGAGTCGCTAAATTGGGCGATGAGCCGCTGCGAGAGAGTGTGATATTTGTCACTGTTCGGAGGGCTTAACACAATGTCCGACACGTAGGAGAGAGTTTCAGCATCCAGGTTCGCAACCAAAGCAGAATACTTAGTATCATCACTGGAGATACCACTGAATGTGAATGCATGGTCGCATTGCGCAATCCATAGACGAACGTTGGATTTCCAAAACGGCGGCAGTCGCAAAGCAATACGAGCGACTTCAACGGTTTCACTAGTCATATTGTTGAATAAGCAGGAAGCGAAACGAATCTCCGAGCAGATGCTTCAAGTGGCCTTGAGGAGAAGGAGGGAAAAAAAATCTTTCGCTACGTACTGATCATCCGTAGTAGAAGAATTTGTATTGCATTCGCCAGTAGAACAGAATAGCTTACGTGTTTTTAAGTCCAAATAGGGTCACCACTGCCGCGTTGCGTGGTTAGACATTCTTCACTACAATACGGTTGAATTAAATAACAATAACATTTATTAACTTTAAAGATTAAATGAGCAATTAAGAGGTAAGCTTTCAAAAACTACAACACATGGAACCAGGCACGCTACAATAATAACAGATCAATTCAGTTCAGTTTTGGAGTCGTTATGTTGAGCTGTAAGGTCGCTGCACATCCTTCTAACGAACTTTGTTTCAACCGGATTTCTTACATAACCAACCTTTCAGATGAGAAGATGGCTTATAAAGAGTGTTTTTTTTCCAGGTATAGAAGTTTAAGTTGGCATTACTTTCCAAGATGGCGACCGATTTAACAGCTGTCAAGTGATTTATTCTCAGTTTGGTTTGGCAATTCATCCAAACGATCATCAATCAAGGCGTAGATTCATCGAATGGGCCCAAAACGAGATTGCCGTCGTTTCCGATTTTCATAAGCGAATTTTGTTTAGCGATGAAGCGCACTTCTGGTTGAATGGCTACGTCAACAAACAAAACTGCCGCATTTGGAGTGAAGCTAATCCACAAGTGTATGTCGAAACACCGTTACATCCAGAAAAACTGACTGTTTGGTGCACTTTATGGGCTGGTGGAATCATTGGTCCGTACTTCTTCAAAAACGATGAAGGCCACAACGTTACAGTCAATGGTGATCGGTATAGAGCCATGATTACTAACTTTTTCATTCCTGAATTGAACAATCATGATGTCCAGGAGCTGTGGTTCCAACAAGACGGCGTAACATGTCACACAGCTCGTGCCACAATCGATTTATTGAAAGACACGTTTGGTGACCGCCTAATTTCACGTTTTGGACCTGTGAATTGGCCTCCAAGATCTTGTGATTTAACACCGCTAGACTATTTTCTGTGGGGCTATGTAAAGTCATTGGTCTATGCGGATAAGCCACAAACGCTTGACTATTTGGAAGACAACATTCGCCGTGTTATTGCCGATATACGGCCACAAATGTTGGAAAAAGTCATCGAAAATTGGACGTGCAGATTGGACTACATCCGAGCCAGCCATGGCAGTCATATGCCAGAAATAATATTTAAAATGTAATGCCACAAGATTATCTTTCGAATAAAAAAAATTTCATGTCAAGTGAATAATACATCGTTGTTTTATTGCAATTTAAAGTTCTATACCTCTAAAAAAACACCCTTTACAACACGTTTCCGGACACTCCCCCCCTTCAAATTTCCATTTTTTCATTACGAGTTCTGTTCCATTGAAAAAACAAAACAAATTGTTGCACAGACTAGGTCATTCATTTTTTCCCCAATCAGTGCATAATATGTTAGAGAAAAGTTTGTTCATCGACAATATTAAAGGAAAGTATACCCGACCGTAAATTCTGCTCCTGTAAGCAGCCGACGGATCTATTATGAGAGGGTAAGAAAAAAGATAATAAAAAAATAATACGAATCAAGAAATTTTGTTAAAAGATTTATTCTCTAAGAAATGTGACGGATCTATTCGCGTACCTTTCTCTAACCCTCTTGGGCTATCCATTTGCGTTATTCACAATTAACCCTTCGGAAGACGAAAAATCGTGAAATACAAATTAAGTTTACTATATACAGTCAAAGTTTTCCAGTTAGATGAGAGTAGGAGTGGATGTAAACCAAAAATATATCAGGTGAGATTGTTACTGACAAGTATCATTATTGAATTATTGTGAATAAATACTTATTAGGAGAAAGATTTAAAGTGACGATTGATCACTGAGATTAAATTAATATTAGATTGAATCGGATTGATCCTGTATAAAGTAAGGATCGAATTTGAAAGTCTCCTAATCCTTCGTGTATTTCGTCGTTGTTCCACTTTCGCAGTTAGAACCGAGACATTCTCTTACCTTTATTAATTGAATTTGTGTCGTTATATTGTGTAATTAATAAATAGATTGAATTGGGGCTAGTGTTTCTTCCCTACCTCCTACATATCTAGGTGCCCAAGAAAGAGGTGAATACCTCTCACAGAAGAAATTGTTTTAAAGATCATATCATTTACAAAAAAAAAAAAAAAAATCGCCATACGTCAAACCAAAAATAGAAATATAAATTGCATTCATTCGAGCAATAGATAAATTAAAATATCTTTCGTATACTTTGAACAAACTAAAAAAATACACTTAACTTTATCAATATGTTGTTAATTTGTGTGTGTGTGTGTGTGTTACTTCTCCGAATTGAAACTCTAAAACTAAAAATTCCTTAGATTGACTTACAAACTTTTTGTGATACACCAATTAGAGGTTTGTAAAAAAAAATTCGGAAATCAACTAATATCTTCTCTAAACTGTTCTTTCACTCCTGTTTTTTGCATTTTGTAGACCCTACTGGCTCGTTTCTGGATTCATTATATATTATGCAATGACGAAAAGAAAAATTAATGATTCAGAATACAGTCTATAGTAGTGCTTCTCAAACTCTCAATGTTTGCGACACTATTTCCAATCATATTTTTCATGGCATCCCCCCTCCATACATTAATAATGTATTGAATTCAATAACAAAAAAAGCTACAATACGACTTTAATTATAAACAGAACAAATTTTTAAGATAAGCATTTTGTAAATGACAAGCCAATGGGGTCCCTATATATATATATAGTAATTATTAAACTTGTTCTTAGCGTAGTATTGATGAATTAATAACCAAATACATTGTGCAATATTGATACATTTATAAGCACATATTGTATCATTGCAAATGTGTGTTTTTTATATACCAGGATGCATTTTGTTTTGATTCCTTTGAGTAAATTAACAATTCTTTTAAATCTTTTATTTGACTTTTCGCGCGCCCCCGGAGGGATTATCACGCCCCTAGGAGGCGCGCCCCACAGTTTGAGAAACGCTGGTCTATAATCTTTTGACCTGAACAATTACAATGATACAATAAAATACGTGTGCTAACATATCTGCCATTTTTTTTTTTTTACTTTTGAAATATTTATTATGTTGCAAAGACAATTTAAACCAACCATATCGTTTTTAGGCTCAGTCTTCGAACCCGCGATGACAGTCAAGAAACAGTCTAATGTAATTTATGATTTATTTTTGTCAACTATGTATATTTTTTAACATTTTTGTAAAAAGTGTAAAATCAGGCGTTAGTCAGTATAATTTAGTTTTACCTTTTGACACTAAAACTTCCGGCACCCTCTCGAGAATTTTTGAATTTGTATCAACCATCTACGAACTCGCAAGTTTTAAAGATAGATCAAGATAGATAAGATAAAGATAGATCTTCCAACACAATTCGAGATGAAAAACAAGTCGACGATCTCTTTTATCCATCACGGGTCCCCAGCCTTATGGACTACTAAATCCTGCTTTTTATTATGGGTCAGTTTTTCACTGGAACACTGGGAAGATTGGTGCACACGTTAATATAGGAAAGACCCAAAGTCTTACCCTGATTATAAATATTTATTGCGCTCAAAATTAGACATATGTTGTTTTCGATCTACTATTGTAAATAGTATTATAAATTGATTTACAAGAACATTTACCTCAGTAAATTTCAATGTCTTCCCCATTCGGTATGGTGGTTAGTGACGCTGACTGCTGTGCCATTGGGCCAGGGTTCGAATCCTGGAGAAGGCATGAATGTTTGTACATGTTTAGTGCCTTTGCGGCAGGGAGATATTTTAAATAGCTTTCGAGCCGCAAGTCTTCACGTGAGGTTGGTGGAAGGGGAAGAGAGGTGGGTGACATTTGACGCCCTAGGGTGTTCTCCTTCAAAATTGGTGTAGAACCGAGCCAAAATGTACTGTTACCTGTGTGGTGCTCAAAGCTACGGCTAACGACAGGCGTACATCAAGCCCTTTGCCACGATGATTTTCGTGGGCCTCGACGTGACAACGTCAGACAGGTGGCATTAATAACGACAACAATGTCAATGTATGTCCCTTCGGTAGACTAAGATCCTAGAATGACTGAGCAGTATTCCAGTTCTCACCAAGTGTTATGCTCAACAGTTGCTTCACTTACACTCAAACTGGCGTTTCTAGGAAGATTCTTAACGTTGCTAGTTTCTTTATGCATGCCATACAATCGCTTTATTGATTTTGCACCAGGGAGTTGGTGTTTGCCAATGTTACCTGTCTGACGTTGTCAAATCGAGGTCCACGAAATTCATCGCAGCAAAGAACTAGTTGTACGCCTGTCATTTGCCGTAGCTTTGTGCACCATGCAGGTGACAGTACGTTTTGGCTCGGTTCCACCCCAATTTTGAGGGAGAACACCCTAGGGGGTCAGAGGTCACCCACCTCTATCCTCCTTCCACCAACATCACGAGAGTATTTGCGGCTCGACGGCTATTTAGAGTTCTCCCATGCCGCAAAGGCACTATACATTTATAAACACTCATGCCTTCTCCGGGATTCGAACCCAGGTCCAACGGCATAGCAATCAGCGTCACTAACCACTATACCGGATGGGTGGCGCACAATGGGGTTTCCAACCATAACGTCGAAATTTACTCTGAAAGTTAACGGGCGATTTCGTTTCGTGACACCAAAGCACGGCTTTCTCTTGAAGCGAAACCGTTTTGACAAATAATTATGTCTTTCTTACAAATGTTCTCCTGGGTCACTCTTGAAGGAGCATTCGCACCATGGGCTGCAAAATAACGAAACTATTTAATGGCACAAAAGTTACATTATTATATTAAATGGTTATTTTGTAATGAAATTTTTTTTATCATCAGGGCAAGACTTTTGCTCACCCTATATAGTTATTACACTTTTCAAATGATTCTTTGTTTAGTCACGTTACTCCAAAAAAATATTAACAGAATATACTCTCAATTGTTAATTTAAGAAAACTGAATGTGTGTTATTTATTTCTACTTCCATAATTTTAACCGTGTTTCTACATTACTTTAAAATGCGTTTTGAAAACACATTTACAGAATAATCCCATTAGATTGTCCCCATTGATTGTAATTAAATGAGATAAAGAATTGAAAAACTTGCAAAAGAAAGGGCAAAACAGATCGTTTCAGCACTGAAAAATGATTGAAAATGCTGAAGAATTTTTAATTAATACTATCATACATATCTCAATTAATTATAAAAAATGTATTGACATATAGCAGGGATTGCGAACCATTGGCACGCGTGCCATTGATGGCACGCGGCCCAATATTTTGGGCACGCCACCAATCAACTGCGATTGATTCTCAGTCAAGGAATCTTCAGTGAGATTTTTTCAGTTCAATGAATTATCAGAAATGCTCAAGTTTATTATGTATCCTGATGTGTGAAATTATTTGATAAACTGAACTTGCCCCAATTCGATTGGTTCGAAATTGAAGAATTTGAAATATAACTTATATTGATTTCTAGTGTAGTTCAATATAGATTCAAAAATTTGTTGAAACAAGGGAAAAGTTAGAATTGATTGTAACACAGAAAGATTAATAAGCAATGTGTACGTAAAAATGCCAGTAACGAAATTTTGGAAACATCAAATTCAATTCTAGATACTTTTAATTTTTTGAAGAGGTAGGCTCATACTATTTTAACCGTATTTTTGTGTTGTTAGTATTTAATTTTATTATTTCACCAATAATCACAAGTCAAAATTATTTGACGGCACGTCTACACCTCACTAAGCATTTCTTTAGAAAAAATGGCACGTTGATTCAAAAAGGTTCGCCACCCCTGACATATAGACTTTAAACTTGCTTTTTATTGTTTCTTTACATGAAATTTCATAATTATGTGCAATACACGTGTTTATGATATGGAGTTACTTATATCAGACTTGAAAAAGATTTTTAGTGACATAATGACAGCAACGATAAGATCTATTGTATTTTTAATACGATTATACTGGTTTGTTTGTTTTTCTTCCAATTTTTCCCGTAGCTTTCAATCGGCACAAGACCTTTAATGGGCCCCAAGGCTTTCAAATGTTTCCGGAACACTACCAATATTTTTTACAAACCTTAGAAAGAAAATGTTTAAGATAAAAAAAAATGCAAGCTTTTTGTTCTTTTGGGGTTGACAAGTTTAAAGTTAGTTTTTTAATAAAATAATTCTAACAAGAAAATAGTCAAAATAGGAACATTACATAAAAATTACTTTGTGCATCTAAAAAAGCCCGTTGTTTTTGTTTTAATAAAACACAAAAAATTATAACTTATCACCTATTATTATCAGAGGCTTATTTTTTACGATTAGTAATCTACTGATGGACGCAGAGAGTAGACATCAGCAATTCGTAAAAAATGATAATTATGGCTTTCTGATAGAGTAAAGGAATAGTTTCACCGTAAATACGGCAGTGATCAGTTTTAAGTGTGTATGCATTCGTAAAATTTTTAGAAGGCACACTAAGGTTAAGAATTTTGAGGAAATATTTAAAATTTTTGAATGAAAGGAAACAGCAAAATCATATTGAAAGAACTGATTTATATAAAAATAATGTAATTTCACAGAATTACATTTGGGTACTACTTGAAAGTTATTTAGCACATTTCGTAGACGATTTTTTGTCATTGTCATTTTCTCTACACAGCAAATGTGTGTGTGTAAAAGAGTGTGTTTCAGAGCAACATTTTTATCGCTGCGGACCGGTCAACGTTTGATAATTATACCGTGGCCAGCTGAGGGTGGGGCACTTTGATTGTTTATATTTTAGATTCTTTTGATTTAACAATTTTATTTAGTTACATTTAAATATGCCTTCAGAATAAAATATAGTTATACCAAAAATGAGTAAAAGGAATTTAACATGGAATATGAAGTGATTTCCGTGGAAAGTTGCGCAAATCCGAGAGAAATGTACCACTTTAAATACAATGGCAATAGTTTAATGTTCTTTAGGCGGACCGGCACCATTTGGTCCACGGACCGGAGGTTGCGGATCACTGTTTTAGAGAATATGAGTGTGAATGTCTATAAGTGTGTGTGTGCGTGAATGTGTTTGCGTATGTGTGTGAATGTCTGTGAGTGAAAGTGCAGGTGTGAATGTGTGTTATTGTGCTTGTGTATTTGTGTAAGTGTGAGTGTGTGTGAGTATGAGTGTGTATGTGTGTGTGTTAATGTCTGTGAAAGTGCATGTGTAAATGCGTGTGAGTTTGATTGTGTTTGTGTGTGTGTGCTTGAGTATCTTTATGAGTGTGATTGTGTTTGTGTGCATAAGTATCAGTGTGTGTTAATGTCTGTGAGTGTGTATGTGTTAATGTGAATGTCTGTGAGCGTGATTGTGTAAAAGTGAAGGTGTGTGTTAATGTTTATGAGTGTGTGTGGGTGAACATGTGTGAATTTGATTGTATTTGTGTGTATGTACGAGTGTGTATGCATGAGTGTGTGTTAATATCTATGAGTGTGTGTGTTTAATTGATTGTGTGTGTGTATGCATGAGTGTATGTGTGTGAGTATCAGTGTGAGTGTGAATGTTTGAAAATGTGTGTCGGAAGAAATGAATGTTGAGAATTGAAAAGTGCAGTATCAGATTCTACATATTTTGAAGATGTACATAGGATAAATAAATTAAAATGATATTCTGTCTTTACAATGTTTTTTTTTTCTAAAAATTCCAAAAATTAGAATAATTATCACAGAGCGGTTTAAAAAATTACAATAGCATGTAAAAAATAGTATAACTCTTTTAAATTAAAACTGTAAATAGTTAATATTTAGGGGAATCTGCCTTGAGCTTAATATCACATACACCACGGGTAAGAAACTCAAAAGCTAACTTGGGACAAACAAACAAAGTTGAACTTTAGGAGAGCCGCAAAGAAAAAAAAATCAATATTCAAATAAACTTAAGTTTATTTCGAATAATACATTACAATATACATGTATAAAAGAACAAGAAAAATTTAGTGTTTACATCCTGACACTTGACATCTCTTCTCTACTATTTTCTTTCCTATTTTGGGAGATGTTTTGATATTTCATTATATGTTATTGTGTGCCAATATATTAGCCGGGCCGCAAAAATGTTCGTTGTGGGCCCGCGAAATTGACACCCCTAACGTACGCAATTTGCCATACTCTGCGCTAACTGTTTGCATTCTTTTTGCTAATAGTTGCGCAAGCGGTTTTCATTATTTCCACGGATTCATTTTTTGTTTTTTGCAGCCAAATCTTAATCATATGTTATCATTAAACACGGTATATTCTCCATAGGATTTGTGTAGACGAATGGATCAACCAAGGTAGTGGTATAGTTTTATCAATGGCGTAACCCCCGCAATCCCTACATTGCAGGGGGGCAGGATTCTAGGGGGCCCAAAGCCAGACTGACTTTGAGAACGTATTTAACTAATTTATAAAATATTAATGGTAAAACCTGACTTTACAGGGGGCTCTTAATATTCTCTGTTACATCACTGGGTTTTATTGCTTCTAAGCCAAGCAGTGGTGTTTTTGGCGTATGACAAACTGCAGAGTCTTGTTGGAAGATAATCGTTTTTAAATAGATCATCCGATGATGGAGTCATAAAATACTGAAGTACCTCCTTGTATTCTTTGGAATTTATCCTTCTTGTCAAGATACAAAGCATTTTTTAGCCCTCATACGCATCCAAATCATGATAGAGCTGGCCTTTTAAAGCAATCTGTAGTAAAAGACTTTTACTTGCTTGCTACGTTAACATGGATGCCCTGATAACCGTATGAAACGCAAAATAATTCTTCTACAAAATTTCACCATTCCAATCCTGAATAACCCACTGCAATCTGTCGTTGTACTCTTGTTTAGTTTTTTTTTTTATATAAAAGTAAATACTTTTTGTGGGACATACTTGATTGAAAATAAGGTTCATGGAGTCGACGCAGTGTGCTAAATGTTAAACTAGGTGATGATGCTCCTGACGCTGGTTTTTATTCACATGTTTCAGCATTCTATACTATCTTAGTGTGGTTATTCGCTTACAAACATTCGAAAGCTTAATGCTAGGAATTATATATTAATAACTTCAAAACAATATGTAATCATACAATAACACAAAACACTCTGCGAAACTGGTGGGCAACGGCTAGTATGTATAAATTCCGCCTCTGTTTTTCTGTAATCTGATCTATGCATATCATACATCTAACATATATAAGTTTTACTTACCTGCTGACTTTTAAATTGGACTTTTCTTCTGCAGCCTGCAATTCCAGTTCTTCGCTTCCGTATTCTATTAGAATGTCATCAAGTATTTCCAAAGAATGCCTCACGTCAGCAGGTATGTCTTCTAGATGCCTAATAAATAAGTTATCATTAGTTGTTTTTTTTAAAAAAAAAAGATTAAACAAAATGTTATGGATCTGTGAACATCCAAAAAAATACTTATATTTTGTTTTATTTCCGATGTGTTTTGATTCACAAAAGGTTCTAATGCATATGCATGAAAAATACAAAAAATAAAATTACAAGAGAAAAAAAATTCTTTAATTGTAAGTATAACGTCAAACCGATAATAGTCAAAATTTTACGAGAAAAGTTTTCATAATGAAACCTATTGTTTATAGTAGATTAATTTCACAAAAAAATGTAATCAATATAAACGGGTAGACAAAAATTGCTGTTTTTTATTATCTGTTATCTCAATGCTCATATTTTTTTGTTTATATTAAATTATTTTTATCCATATAATTGAATTTGTAAGGAGCATGTTATAATTCACAAAATTAATAAAGCGATGGTATGAAATGTTTGAAGAAACAGGTAGCGTTAAGATGTTCCTAGAAGTGGCAGGCCGAGTGTGAGTGAAGCAACTGTTGCAAACACTTGGCGGGAAATGGAATACCGTTCACACATTCTCCCAGCTATCAAGGGGGCTCACTTTGAAATTTACTGTGGGGAATGTTCACATAGAAACATCCATAACAGTACTTACAATACATCGATAAAAACATTAGCCGAATTATAACAGTTTGAGAACAATAAATCCTTATAATTTAGGACAAGACTTCGGGTTCACCCTATATTTTTAAAAATATGCTTTCTGAAGAGAACTTTATCAGAGCTTCTTTTACAAATTTAATATTAGCATTAATAGATTTCAGAACCAAATGCTGCATGCGCGTTTTTAAGATTATGGATGCACATACATGCAACCTTTTTACAATTTACCATGCGTCAAGATGTTTGTCAACTTCAGAAATATTTTCTGTTTTAGATGAAATACTGTTTTTTATCCAGAGTATGTTTGATATGTTTTAATGCATTGTCTCTGTAATAGAAAGGTCTTGAACTAAAATGATATAAACATCAAAATTTGACCTACCTTGGGATTTCTTCACCATATTCTTTAGCAAATTCATCGAGTATATTGTCCAGAATTTCCAAGGATAGTCTCTCTTCTCCCGGAATATCTTTCAGTTTCCTAGAGATAAAATTATACTCTAACCTATTTTCGTCAGAATTCATATTACTTGCACGTTTTATAAACAAAAAACAAATAAAGGACTAATTTAAATAATTTAACACATATTTTCTCTTGAATTACTGGCTTATGCAAAACCAACCTGAACTTTTTTGACTTATTGTAATCGATTTATAAACTTCGAGGAGTTGATAGGAATTGTCCTTGACTGGCCTTCCGACCACTCATCGGCCTGACATAATTCTTGGTTAGTCATCGTAAACTGGTTTCGTTAGAGATATGAATGATTTCAGGAAAAACTTTTAACATTTATATAAATATTAATAGAGAACAAAAGAAAAGAAATGAAAAGTAACTTACTGATAATTACTTTCAAGTTTTCCTCAAGTGGTCTATTTGGCTATTATGTGATGTATGTACATGTGTAGGTGTTTGTGTACTTTTAGAAATATGTGTAAGTCAATTATTTCATACAATATCTAGATATTTCATGAAATAGCTGGCCAAGTCATTTCAAGATAAAGTAATGATGGACCATCAGTGGCGCACACAAGGGGGTCCTGAGGGTCCGGACCCCCCAAAGCCCTTGATTTTTTTCCGATTGATTATAATTCTAACTATATAGTACGTAAAATTTAGTTAATTACTTGTTATTAATGATTAATTTTATTAATTAATGCTAATTATTTATTCAAAAATTAGTTTTTTACTGTGTTTTGTTCCCGAAAATCGACAAAAAAAAAGGAGCATAATACAAAAATGGCGAACTTTCGAATCCTCCCCCTTGAAAAATTTCTGTGTGCGATACTGCGGACCATTGATTCCAAAAATAAACATTTGAGCATTTTAATAAGTTCATTATTTCATGAATTAACTAATGATAAATATTTAAAAGTCTTTCGGAAAAATATATTTCTAAAACGGATACATTAATTGATTTATAATAAACAGAATATATAATATGCTTCTCCTGCATTTATGAAGCAGTAATAAATAATAACATAATAAAGTACAACACGATAGTTATATTTAAGTTTTTTTTTTCGCAATTTATAATTGTATAAATTATTAGGCTATTTAGTCAAACTTGCAATATTTCAGATGTTTAAAAATATTATCCCAAACGCAAAACATTTTATACTTTAACGATTGAGAAAAAAAATAGTATTCTATAAAGTAAATAGTTAAAGTGCCGAATCCAATAATAATATACACCGTAACTGTCACTTAATTCGTGAAATAATGGATTCCGTGCTATGACGGAAACATATATTTTGGAGAACAGTGAATTACTCACTCATCATGAAATCTCCGGAATTATAAGATACATATACTTTAAATTTGGCAGGCACGTTTCTTTTGTTGAGAAGAGATCCATAAGAACGGTTTTTCTGAAATAGACTTCCAAGGGGATAGCGGGGGACGTTATATATATAAAAAAATCCCCACTTTTAAACTATAAAACCCACGGGGACTTGAAATTTAACAAGCATATTTCTATTGTTGAGTAAAGATATACTAAGAGCGAGTTTTGTGCGGAAATGAGCTCACAAGAAAGAGCAAGATTACGGGGCCATGAAAGATAAAGATCGTCCTGTTAGTTTTAAATCATGAGGTGAGAAATATGTTTTGAATACAACGGAAAAAACTTGGACTAAGATATGAGCAAATTAAAAATATTATATAACTATATAACATAATGAAATACTCACCTAAATGGGTGGCTAGCGGCTAGTATATACTTTAGTATATCATTGTATTTCATGAATTTTTCAAATTTTTAAGACTGAAGAAATTTAATCCATATGTATGAAATTAACATTATGAATAATTTATGAATTTATCTCTTGATTATAATAAAATGCTTAATAATTGTAATATTATTAGTTGAATCGTGTACCAAAATCAATTGAAAAGTTGATTCATTTTAATAAAAATAAACAATATTTTCCTCTATGCTAAAAAGTATCTTATTTTAATAGTTAATAACTTTTTCCCAATTATTAGAATTTTAGATATTAACATAAAGTTGGAATTATGTTTGAAACTGCATGTTGGCTTGTCCTGACGATTTTGAATAGTTTTGATATATTACCAAGGATTTGAAAAGATTTAAATCTCAGAAAAATGAATTATGATAAGAAGAAAATAAAATATTTCATAACTCCAAGAAGTACTGAGTATTACAATCATTGAGAGTTGAATTTCCTTTCTTACATATTGTCGATTCTTGAAGTAATATTTAACTGTATATAATGTCGTTCATTATTTCTTTTGAATAAATTTATCCTTTTTGTAGTTTATACTTTGAAATCTTCTGGCTTAATGTAAATGCTATAGAACAAAATATCTTTTTCTTTAAAAAAAAGGAATTTTTAAAAATTGGTTGATTGCAAAAATATTTAAACATTCAAAATTTGCCATTCTATACACATTAAAACTGACAAATTGTACTTTGTTATATGTAATTTAAGACATTTTTTTTATCTAAAAAGTAATACAAAATAAGGTTTCGTGTGGAACATTTTGTTACAACTATTGTTGAAAAACTATGCAGAAGTACTTCATTATACTTAAGAAATTAAATGACTATCCATAATAAGTAGTATAAAGAGTAATATATATGTTGGTTGTCTATATACTTTTTATTGGACATGAGTTGCATATATGGCTTGCTTAAAAAACGTTTTTAATTATTTTAATTTCAAATTATGACGAAAAAATGCATTTATGTGTATACTTTTTTATTAACTCTGTATATAATCTCTGCACAAATATCAAACCTCTAATAGAACAAATTCAAACTAAATATCAATATTACTGACCAAATGGAGGATGGAAAATAAACAAATTAGACATTGGTACTTGTTACTTATGAATCATACCTGCTTGTAAAGTTTGTCACATTTATAATATAGAGCTATAAAACCTCTTTTCAGACTTATTTAAGGTTATAAACCTTTGCTTTAAGAAGAACTAGCAATAATATTTCACAGTAAACAAACCCATACGTAAAACGCACACGCTACAAGTTGCATTATCCCAAAGTTATGATTTTAATGGCGTTTATTTTGTGAATGTATCCATTATGTTTTTTCTTTGACGTTTTATGATGAAAATGATTATGTTTGGGTGATTCAGACTGTAGTGATAAAATATGAAAGCATTGACAATTTTCCTTAATTGTTCTCTCCATTTAGATATCTTCGTTTATTTTTTTCAGTTCACATGACAAATAAATTCTATTTTCGAACAAATATTTATTTGCCTTTTGACTTAAAAAGTTACTAAATTTTTTTTCTACCAGCAATTGAAACTTGGAAGACATCTAAAAAATGTTAAGTTTAGATAAAAAGTACTGGAATATAAGAGATAAAGTAATAGAATAAGTAAATTTGAAACTTAAGCCTGAAGTATTTTTAACCTTCATAAACAATTCACAGCATTTTGCAACTGACCTGTTATTATTCCTCAGCATTTTTCTGTGAGAGACAAGCACAGCAGTTTATACACAATCCCAAGAACCCATTGACTAATAAATACTCCGATTAAACAGCAGAAGCTGCAGCACTATCTGAATCGAAAGTGCTATCGAATTCCATTTCTTGGTTGAAGCTTGCATTTCATTTTATCTTATCTCGCGCTCTTTTTTTACTGCTTTATTTTTATTTTCATGCGATTGTTTGTATAGAAGAATTGAGTTTAGAAAAATACTTACATTACGTCTCCGTGGTAGGTTTTTCGTCGATGATGGGGTTATTGAGTATTTTTAGACATCGACTCTAGCAGTTCTCGAAATAGTCGCTTAATTGATGATAATTCGTAACGCCATGGATGCGCCTTTTTTTAGATCTTATATAAGTGAATATATTCTTGGATGGAAATATAATGGAGTTTTGAAAAAGTAGATTAACTATTTTTATGTGTGAATAGTAAACATAAAATAGAAATCGGAACTAGTTTTTTTAAAAACTTTGCAATTTATCTCATGTTTTCATTCAATACATATGACAGTTGAAAAAATTCAATTTCTCCCATTCACTTTTTCATAGAATTTGTTTTAAAAAAAGCAATTATCGTTTGTCAATAAATAATTATTAAAAAATTCTGCTTCCAGTCATTTGAACAGTTAGCTTTTGAAGGAAAAATAGAACTTAAAATTTCAATATTTATTAATGAAAATGTAACTTTCTGCGTATGTATAAATGCTTATAAATTGGTATAAAATATTGTAAAAGAAACATTTTAGAAATAAAATAACTAAATAACTTTGGCAGACGATTTATTTCTTCCGTCTTAAAAGTTTTTTACAAAGATCACACAATGAATGAAAATTTAATGGAGACAATAAGCTTAAAATCCTTAAAATTTTTAGTCGTTTGATAAATTTTTATGATTAATTTAAGTATGAATTAAAAAAAATATTATCAAAATTTTATTTCGTTTATATATGTTTGTATTTTGTGTTTCGTTACGTTACTTATACTTTTCCTCCTTGGTAAAGATAAAACCGTATAAAGTGCCCTCAAGGTTTTAATCTAGTATCTCTTTTACCCCTTCTACCTCAAACCACTATTCAAACAAAGATTTTGCTTTTTTTTTCCTATCTTTTTGAGACTTGGGAAAATAATTATTTTTAAAATTCCTAAACGGTTTTATTTCTGAGTTTGTATTAATTTCAGTGCTGAGAATTCAGAAGTTAAAAAAAATCCATGGCGACTGTGATTCTTAAGAGTAATAGTTCTATATGAAGAGTTCTGTTTATTATTATTCTGAATTTGGTAATATATTTCTAACAATTTTATTTAAGAAAAGAAATTAAAGTAAAAAAATGTGTGTGAAGGGATATCATTTATTATTTTCAGGTACAATTAATTGTTTCTTCAAATACTAGGGAACACCAAACTGGTTTGTTAAAAATGTTATTTCTTATTTTAATAATATATGCATGTAAAATAATTGTAAATTATAATTAATTTATTTTATAATAAAAGTAATTTTAAATATTATTCACATGAATTTCAAAGTTTAGCTATGAGTATATTTTTTGTTTTATTAATGAAAAATATTTTTAATAGAATTATTACTAATCTTTCATATTGGTTAGTGAAATGGAATTAATAAAATTTTAAATAACTGATATAAAAGTAGTTGAAAATTTAAATGGAAAATTATTGGAACAGCTTTCGTAAACGTTCGGCAGACACAATTTTTTTGTTTTTGTGTGACTAATAATTTTTCAAGGAATCCTGTGTTTACTGATTGCCGTGTTCGGCCCAATTTACTAATAAATAATTACTTAATGCAATTAATTATGAATTAATTGATAAAAAATAATTTGTAACAATAATAAAAAATAACTCCCCTCTTACAACCATGATTGATTTTAAAACAGAACTGAAACAAAAATAAAATTATATAAAAAGGTAAACTACAAAATAATTAGATTAAAAATATAACAATCAGAATAAAAAAATTTACTTCTATGTAATTTTCTCTATTTGTTTCTCTACATTTTAAGCAGCAGAAGCTCATATAATTTTAAAAATGTGTTCTAATCAAATCATTAGTAAAAAAATGGCTTATTTTAACTTTAGTTAATCAAATCTTCACCAGATGGCGTCAAGATTAAATGATAAAGAATTGCTTTTTAATTAAATGATCCGATTGGTAAGAAAAAATTTAGTAATATCATAAGTAATTAATTTGCCCTATGCAAAATTTTGCAAAAAGAAAAAGAAAAAAAATATTCAGCCACCAGGAGACTAAGTTATTTAAAAATATTTTTCAATCGAATAAATAACGAAAGAGATAAATATTTTATTCGCCTAATATATTTTTAAAATTGTTCGTTGTTGGTAAAAACAGACGCGAGTTGTAATCCACAAAAATAAAAAATGATTGGTGGACCAACTGATTGGTAGCTAAAAGAATAAAACCCTTTTGAAATCTAAAAAACTATAAAAGGAATGGTTGTTTGAATATTTGAAACCTCTCTTTGTCAACGTTGTTATTAGAGATAATTTCCAGTGAATGCCTTTGCAAATGATAAGAACTATCAGTAGATAATACGCATGTAAAAATATAAGGCCAACGTTATGAGAGGTTTAATAACTGAATTGTGTGTAATTTCTGAATGGTTTATTTGTAATTTCCTGGCTCAATTGTATGCGAAAAGAGTTATGTTCACACAACATAAAAGCATTTATTATAATAAGCTAACTGTTTTCATTTTATCAGTTATGTTCGAAATAAAGAACTCCATTTTTGTCGATCGAAACTGTGCCGTTTTCCAATGATATAGAACAGCGATTCTTAAACTGTGGTCCGTGGACACCTTGGACTCTCTCTAGGATGGGGTATGAAACTCGAGGCCCGCGGGCCACAACGAACGATTTTTGCGGCCCGATCAATAAATCAATACGCAATAATATATGATAAAATAAAATTTCTCCCGAAATAGGAAAGATAGCTGCAGAGAAGAGATGTCAAGTGTCAGGACGTAAACATTAAATTTTTTCTGTTCTTTTGTATTTGTTTATTATAATGTATTATTTGAAATAAACCTAACGTTTCTATGAATATTGATTTTTTTTTGTTGCCCACCTAAAGTTAAACTTTGTCTGTTTGGCCCAAATTAGCTTTTGAGTTTGACACCATTCCTCTAAAGCAAGAGTGGGCATTAAGTCGACCGCGATCGACCGGTGGAACGCCAAGACATTTTGGGGTGACGCCTTTATTAAAACATAAGACGCGCATACACTAAAAGAAACATATTTAAGGAGTGAGTGAATATTAACGTCGCACTGTTCAGCTACACGAGGGCCTTTGGCGACGGACCATGTAATTTTGAACCATGGTCAAGTGACAACATATTTAAGGAACACCGATGCAAACAAGACTGGAAGATATTCTTCTCACAATCGAGGTGACTGAGTTTACTTAAGGTATCCGACTACGCTAAAATCATGATTTTTTTTCAAAAATTGACAATTTTTTTATGATTTTATTTTATAGACCATCTTATTAGCTTGATAAAAATACCAAGCTTTTTAATGTCTATTCACTAGAACAAAAACTACAAGTGTTTTAATAAAAGAAGATGCCACAACTTTACACAAGATGTCAAACTTTAAAATGCGTTTTACTCGAAATGTGTTTTTTTCGAAAAACTCAAACGGGGACAGCGTCTGCTCAAAAAGTTTTGAATATAATTTACTGAAATTTTTTGTGAATGTTTCGTATAACAGTAGAAGTGTTTTGATATTCAGATTTATCAATAACTGTTTTATTTTAAAATTTACAGTCCTTTATGTGAATGTAATCTCTCATTGTTTTTTTAAAGCAATTTCATATAGTCACTAAGAGAGAGTGCTCTAGTTTTTGTAAAAATTAAACTATCTATTATCCTGAAGGTCATTTCAAACATGAATAATGAAGTAACACATTAAAACTGAAAAATTGAAAATTTTTGTTCAAAACATTTTTGTACAGAGCGGGTCCCGTTTATGTAATTTTTTGTACATTTTCACCAGTTTTTTTCCATTTTAATAATAATAAATTTTTTTCTAATTTCAATTTTATGATTTTTTTCCTTAAAATATACTAAATAAACCTAAAAATCACAAAAAATCCCCATATCTTCATTTTTTCAAAAAAAAAGTTGTCGCAAGTAGTCGGATCCCTTAAGCAAATGATGCGATGATGCTAGTACCTTTATTGGAAGCTCACGATGAAGCTTGACATGTTCGCTGTCGCTATAGTGGGGAAAAAAACAATCAATGCGATGCCAATCGGAGAAATGACGCCGTCTCAACGCGCCAACAGAAGATGAGGGTAAACGTTGGTGATCAACTCCTCCCGCAGCAGCACGGGAGTAATTACTGAGACAACATATGTTGGTTACAGATTCATGGTCAACGCATGTTGGCTGCTGACTGCATTGAATACGTCCACGCTGCGTTGTAACTCTCATGATTGTTCAAACATTCAATTACACAGTTTTGTGTTACTTGAGTTTTTATAGTAAAAACAGTAATCTGTCATATTTTAAAAGAAAGGAACTATGCCGAATATAAGTGTTTAGATAAAAAAAAACATACAAATTTCATACAGAATGGGAAGAAAATTTTCCCCTTACAGTGGTGAATACAAAATGCCTGTGCTATATGTGACATGCAATAGTGGTACTTCCAAAAAGAAAGAAAGAAAACAAGAAGGTAACATTGTGAAAGGCATTTCCTCAAGACCACAGGGTGGACCACAACACCTTGAAAAAATTAGAAGTAGACCGTACCCTAGAAAAGTCTGCCCTTCCCTGCTCCAGGGCGCCCTTTGATTCTTTCGTGTAACGTTGAGATTTCCCTCTTTTATAGTCTCTGAAAAGCCTTGTGGAAAAATTAAAGATGTGCTATATTAGACTAGGTAACTAAATAATCACAAATGAAAAAATTCTTGTAGAACTTGTATTGTGATCAAGAATATTAAGTCGAGGAAGAACGTTCAGAATCTTGGAGGGTCCGCGAAGCCATGCTGATACATAAAGAGAAGCCGCGTCGATCGAAAGTTTAAAAACCGCTGATATAGAAGGATACTTCATAGGAATTTGATTTATGGCGCATAATTATATTCTTATGAAACGTTAAGAGGAGTTGGAAACCTCTTTCTCTATGTATTGAAAATGTTAAATTGGCAGTTTTCAATGTACTTTTTCTCAAAATCTGTTATATGTACATGCTTGAAATTTTTAATGCAATTAAAGTACAATTTTCTCATTATACTAAAATGAGTTTTTACCTAATTTTGAATTTTTTAATAATTTATGAAATATTTTATCAAATATTGCGAAATTTGCCCCATTTTTCACACAAAAAAATTTGTAAAAAATTAATTTTTGAGTTTTTTAAAAAAAACTCATTTCAGTATATATTAGCCAACATTATAAATATATCATAAAAATTTGTATACCTGTAAACAGTAGTTTCTCAGAAAAGGTACATCGAACATCAAAATTTACATTTTGAGATAAATTAATTTTAATATATACAGTGAGGCTTCTAATCGGCTAGTAAATAAAAAAAATAACAGGCTCAATTCACAATAAAAGATACATGTTTTGGTTTATAACAGACGTTCAACTTTTAAGCAAAAACGAAGTATTTCATTTACATTTTTCGCCATTGAAATTGGCGTGGCCCAGTTTCAACGATTATTTAAAAATAGGTTTTAAGGGCTTCTAATTACCCTAGAGGTAAGTAAGGTACTTTTAGAAAAGTTAAATCTTTACAATTTGAAAATGTAAAAATCTCAAATTGTCAAAAAATAAGATTTTAGCTTTCCAACACCCCTTAACGAACAGAAAACTTGAATATCTTAAGAGTTGGAAATGACTGAGCAATTGTTGTTGTTGTCTTGTCTAAGAAGTGCAGAGAAATCAAATGGCGCCAAAGTGCGTCCAAAACGCCCCTTGCTATAATCGAAGACCTTAGGTGAATGGATGGTCCGTGAGGTTTAAGTCTATGTATTGGAGCTTATCCAATGTAGAAGGACAATTAAAAATAGGATTAAGAGAAAGTTGAATGGGAGGGCAGTGAGGACAAGTATTTGGCAGCTTCTTTGACATCAGGGGAAATTTTCACCCCTTTAAAGAGTCTTGCATGTAGTCTGGCTATGATCTTTGAAATTACGCGCTTACAATTAAGCCCTGGCAATAGTAGCAATATTTAGAAATTACATTGAATATGTGAATTGCAACTCTAGAAATAATTGATATATTTTTTAAACATTCTGGACCTTTATGGAAAGATTTATATAAGTTTATTTTTAAGAGCTTCCTTCCCATTTAATATTTTATCCGGACGTGGAGACCAATACATTTAAAGTCTATTCTTCCTTTTCAAGCCTAAAAGGGAAAAAAATTAGATTGTTTCCATGTCAATACTTTGAATTTTTTATAAAATGTTGAATTCTTTTATCTTATATATAAATGTGAATGTTTGTATATTTGTTAGGGACTTATAGAAACTTAATCTATTGATCGTATCGTTCAAAAATATTGCAATGAGTTTCGCTGCTGTTTCAAAAACGCCGTAAGCATATTTACGAAAAAAAATTAAAATTTATTTCAGTGAATTTTTTCTAAAATCTCTAGAAAGATCTTAAGTAAAGATTGGTGCGTGTATGTGCAAAGTCGCCAAATATTGCGATATGTAGCTAATAATGGAAAACAGTTCCCTTTCATGTTTAGAAAACGATTACTGCTTTTGGCAACCTCTTTTCAATTGGCAACGTTTAAGAATGGTTTTCCGGAAATCGAATCCTAAGGGGAAGAGCAGGGGTGTTATAAATTAAAAAATACCCTTTTTTGATTTATTAAAAGTAGACATTTGATATTTAGTAGTCATGTTTGTTTTGTTTAGTAGAGATCTGCTATGAATGGGTTTTGCAGAAATCGACTCACAAAGGAGGAGAGATGGTTGCGAAGATGCTATAGATAAAAATTCTCGTTTTTGAATTGTGAGACCTACACACTTGAAATTTGATAAATATGTTTCTTTTGTTGAGTGGAAATTCACTAAAAGGGAGTTTCGCAGAAATCGATTCTCAAGCGGAGAGCTATAGATAAAAATGCCCTTTTTCCAATTGTGATATCTATAGACTTGAAGTCGAGCAAGAATATTTATTTTGTTTGTGGAAATCTGCTATAAATGTGTTTTGCAGAAATCGTTTCCCAAGGAGGTTTGGGGGTGTTGTAAATAAGAAAGGCCCCTATCTCAACTATTAGTCCTCAAGAGACTTGAAATTTGACAAACACGTTTCTTTTGTTGAGTAGAAATTCCCTAAGAACAGATTTTGTGAAAATCTACTCTCAAGGGGAGGGACAATGTGGTCAAAATATAAATATTGACCGTCCTAGAAATTCAAGTCTTGTTATTTTTTAAATCTAGAGGAGAGGGCTACAAAAATTTGTTCGAACATAATCGAAAGTTTAATGGTAAGACTTTGATATCTATAACTAAAAAGTGTATATAGTTATATACTATCATGAAATACTTAGCGAAGCGGGTGGGTAACCGCTTCTGATGAATAAAAGGATATGCAGTAGAACGTCGTTTATCCGAACGCTTATTATCCAAAGCGTCAAATATATCTGGACCAGTTTTTTTGTCAACTACATGTACTGTATATGAATACGTTTTCGAACAGTGTGATGCTCAGCAGTTGTTTCGCGTGAGGCCAAAAGTGATGGAAAAACCCAAGATCAGAGATATTTGGGGAATTTCAGTAGCGTGATTTGGTAAACATCTGCGCAGAATATTAGGTCAGTTTGTTTCCTAGTGAGGGAATGTATACGTGTTCTTTTGTTGACTTGTGAGCTGCTACGGCTTCAAATTTAAAACGGAAGCGCAACGTCTTGAACGTAGAAACAAAACTTGAAATACTGAACCGTCTCGCGAAGGGAGAAAGTGGAGCGTCTCCAGCACTGTTTTATAAGGTTGGAAAGTCAACAATTTCAGTCATAAAGAAGGAGTCCATCAAATGCTGACGCGTTTTCTGCGTTAGAGACAGCAGTGGAGTGGTACGATCAACAATCAGAGTGCTCTCCTACTCAATTACTACTGTTCAAGAGAATCAGAGACCCTGCAGCAAAAAAAAACGAAGGTTTACAATGGTACAACGAAAAATAAGTGATTATTTTCCCCAATAAAGGTAAAATTGCGACATTTTGCACCTATTTTTACTTTTCTTCAACCATGTTTCCCGCAGGTGATGATTTTCAATATTCGTATAGTGTCCGGTTTCATATTCTGCATGGATATCGCATTCGGTGTTCGGTTATCCGAACGGCGTCCGGTCCCAAATGATTCGGATAAACGACGTTCTACTATACTTTAGTTTAAATTTTTATTGTATATTACATATTACTTTCTTTTAATTTAAGGGAAACCCATACGCTTTTGTCATTGATTACATTCACAATAGGCACGCTGGTATGTTGATATTCAAAATTAATGCTCATGCGAGGAGCAATTTATCAATTAAATAAATAATGCATAAACTCTGTTGCTTCCTACATTTATCCCTCCATAGGTACCTCCCTTTGTACCCAATGTATGTACTCTCTATTTGTATGTCTGGCTTTCAATGAGCAATTATAAACAGTTCAGCCAACATCGATGAAAGATGGAGACGTTAGGGATGCTACTATTATTATCGCGGGGATTATTTATTTTTAACGACATCTTTTCCAGCCTACCTCTGTAAATGACAGATGTTTTAGATTATTTAGAAGTATGTAAGTGTTCACTCTCAAATTTGAATTCAAACGAATTATTCTTACATAATTTTGAAAAAACGTGGCTTGCAAAATCGCCAAATGATGATTTCCACTAAATTTTTACGTTTACAAAGATAATTTCGTAACTGAAACTCACGAAAAGGATGCTCGAATTTCAGTTTTACGGTCTTGCACAAACGAACATAGATGCAATCAAGAGGTGATAGTGTATATATTTTGTTATGATTCATGTATGTCGTGTGCGTAGGCGTGTTTCCTTTTGTCCAGTTTTTTTAATTAATGCATTATTTGATTTATGGAATTTGCTTTATTTTTATACTTAATTGGTTTTTGCCCTTCCGATTTTATGTTTATTTTGAAAGACATTACATGGAAAAGCATGCGTCGGAAATTTAGTAGAATGTAAATGAATGTATCTAGCAGAAAATAATAGCGGAACTATAGTTGTTGTTAATGTCACCTCATCTACGATGCTATATCGAGACCCACCAAATTCATCACGGCAAAGAGCACCTCAACCGTAGTTTTGAGCACCACGCAGGTGATAGCACGATTTTGCTCGGTTCCACCACAGTTTTGATTGAGTACACCCTGAGAGGTGATCATAAGTGTTTCACCTCCCTTTCCCTTCCACCAACTGACGAGATGGTTTGCGGCTCGACGAATATTTAGAGAACTCCTATGCCACACAGGCACTATACATTCCATGCCTTCTTTGAGATTCGAACCCAGGCCCTACGACACAGCCGTCGGCGTCACTAAGACGGTCCGGCACTTGAATTTTCAAAAAATTGTCGATTTTCACTTTCTTATATTTTCTCAAAGTTCAAATATTTCTGTTTAAAATGATATATGATATGAGGAAATATGATAATTAGGAGTATTTTTATTTATTTTTTTAAATAAAGCTACTCCTTGACGCGCATCAAATGAGCTCTGCTAGGAGAACCTGTGTTTCCCCTTGTGTATGTTTCTGACAAGTACTAATCCATATGATGTTCACGTGGAAAAATTAGAGTGTAATGGGCTTATCCAAAAGTGTATGGGTACACGTCTTTTGGATCTTAAAAGCGAAACAGAGAAAAAAAAAAGTTAAGTGATGGAAAAAGCCTAAGTGGTCGTAACCAAGTCACCGACATTTCAAAATGAAAAATTAGAAGACATTACAGAATAGCTATTCGAAATAATATCAATGATCTACACAGCATGAAAACTGCTGTTTGGGCTGTTTATTTTCATCTTTTGTTTTCCAGCGAGAGCCCTCAACATGGACTGTATCCTTCGATTATAAATACCTGGTGCAAGTTTCAAAAGACAGAAGACGAAAAGCACTGTGACCATAATCACATACACACGGGCTAGATACCATAGTGAATTATACAAGGCAAATTTTTAGAAATCAAGGTGACCCTATGTTATTAAGAAAATGTTTACATGGAAAGACCCAGAACATAAATGAGTCAGTTAATAACACCAAATGGTCAGTGATTCCAAGAATCTACATTTGTGGAATTAAAAACTCTAAAATTAGAGGTAAATAAGGCTACTCCTCAAATACAGAATGAATCATGTAGCAAAGTTAATGATCTTAAAACATTATGATATTGAACAAAACTATAAATGTGTGTGTCATGCTCCAAAAAACTAGACACACGTAGGATTCGTGCAGCCCAATGAAAGCAACTTGAGATCCAAAAAAAAAGCAAAATTGTTAAAAATAATAAAAAAAAAGAATAGAAGAACAGTCTTTTGTATGAGCAGAGAGTAAAAAAATGCTTCATATGCTTCTGGAAAGTATTAAAAAAAGTAAATACTCAAAAATTTCATATTTATACTTAAAAGCCTGTTTTCTCAAAATGTAATATTTTTTTACTTTATGTACCTTTTTCTCAAAAATTACTTATTATATAATCCTCAAATTTTCAGTGAGCAGACTTTTAACATGTTTACACATTTTAATGAAAGGAATAAAAAGACAAAACCCTTCGTTAAAGTGTTATTAATAGTACACATAACCTAATGTACAAGTTTTATCCATGAGAAATGCGTAGTTTCTGAGAAAAAGGTACGTAAACTAAAGCAATTTAACATGGACTCCTAATGGACGTGCCGGTATATCGCTAAGGTAACTTAACCACTATACCAGATGGGTGACTATGAACGGAGTCTACAGCGAGCTTTTTCCTCAAAAATTGTGTGGTCGTGGTAGTCGAATGGTCATGGTCGCAAAACTCATGGCCAGCGTTATTGAGCCACAGATTCGAATTCTAGCTCCACTGAAGATCCACCGGGTAGAGGAGTTGATGCGCATGAAATTTGTCGAGGTTTAAAGTCCTCCCGTTGTTGTGGTGTAAAAGTTAAAAGATAGAGAGAGTGCAGGCTCAGGTGTCATCCTCATCACTTGACCGTGGCTCAAAATTGGTGGGCCGTCGCCAATAGCTCTTGTGTTGCTTTAGAGTATGACGCTTGTTAACACTAACTCCCTCCTAAAAAGTGGAAGCGAGGGATGTGGGAGGATGTCTCAGTAGCCAATCCCGTCATATTACGGGAAGAGCTGATCATCAACATTTATTCTTCCCTTCAATCGGCGTGTAGGGAAAAATTCATTTCCACGGCTGGCATCGCAGTGATCGCTTTTTTCCCCTACAACGGCAGTGAAAGCGTTAACCGTCGTCATTCGCTTCCAATGACGGTATATATGTCGTCTATAGATTTATTGAATCATTTGCTTTAGTAAAGACAGTTGCATTTATTGGAAAAAGCCGATTCTCCAGTCTAGCTGGCATTGGAGTTCCCTAAATATGTTTCCTTTAGTATTCGCTTCTGTGGTCTTAGTCAAGGCGGTCACCCCAAAATACCTTAGCGGTATACCGGTTGATCACGATCGACTTAATGCCCATCTCTGATTTGAGTAATGTGACTTAAGTGGCAGTTTTTATCTGAGGTATTGATGAGGAATATACTATCATTGCATAAATTGGTTCCTTAATGTTATTAAAAGACGTAACTAAATCAAGGCATCTATATGAATTTCTGAAAGGTACATTAAGGTGGTTTTCATGAAATATAAATGTAAATACACCGAGAAAAATCATACGTAAAAATTTTTAAGTTGGATAATGCCATGCAAATCGTCATTAAGATCCTAATTTCAAGAAAGCCTAGGTATAGAAAATCATCATTAATTTGAAAAAAAAACCCCTCTTTAACTTGGTGATACTGAATATATTTTTTCTTACTTTTCGGAAATAAGATGGAGGAGTAAAGTGTAAAAAAAATATTTTATGATTTTAGAGGGAAAAAATCAAGTTGTTCGCAGATTCAAAAGCAGAATCACATTTTTAGTAGACTTTTCTGCTCATCTAAATGAGTTAATCATCTTTTTAACCAAATTATTAATGGATTGTTCCAAACTTTTAACTGCGTTTGGAATGTTTCTTAGAACATTAGAAATGAATAAACATCTTCAATTTTTTCCATTTTACACAGATATTAAGGAATGGATTTCCATAATTTTTTGTACAAAATCCTTCAATCGACAAATATATTAATTGCCAAAGGAGTAATTTGTTATCGGTACTCACTACCCACCAAACAGACCGTAGATGGAAAGAAGTATTTTCATCCAATATGTGGTCACTTAGCACTAAAAACAAAGGTAGTACAGAATTTAAAAAAATGACTGAAATTTGATTAAGCAGGTGAGGACAGTAGAATTACAACCATTCAAAAAAAATTTAAAAGTTTAGTAAAAACAAATGTACTTACATTTTCCATTTAAAATGGGGCTAAAAAGTATGAATAATAAAAATAACAAATAAAATATGAGAAAATTTTAAATGCCGAAAATTTTTTTTAAAAAAGCAAGAGATGCAATAAAAATTTATAAAAAAAATAATTTGTAGCCGAAAAAAGAATTAAGTATTTAGAAAAAGAAAAAGAAACCGAGAGAGAGAGATGAGTTATAGTGGAATGTGAAAAAAATTATGAAATCCTTTATTAAAAGTAAAAAGTGGAAATTTACAATTTGCTACCATTAAAAAACAGATTTATAATTATGGTAATACAAATTTGCATCGTAAGATCCGTAGTAAAAAATTAAGCTATCCAATTTATCACACTTTTTAGAAACAGTTTGTGTCTTTATCACATTTCAGAGCGGTCGAAATCAACGAGAAGTGAATAAGTTTGAAAAAAAAGAAAGAGACCCGTACCCCTACTAAACAAAATTGATAAAAAAATTCGAATTTAAATTACCTTTTAGTCCTTAATAATTAAAAACACGGAGTCCTCAAGCTCCTTTTCAAAAAAGATCCTTGTACTTAGCAATAATTTCGGAGCTTTCCATTATTCCTCGGAAAGAAAACACAAAAAATAGAGCTCGAATATTACAATAAAATCCAGAACAGACATGGTTAGTTTTTAACAAATTGAATTTTTTTGCTTGAAATTAATAGGGCTACCACAGTAAAAATAAACTAATAAAAAAAGTAACAATTATATACGTAAGCACAGATTATAGCAAACACAGTACCAAATCACAAAAATCAAGGTAACTGTATTGTAAAGTTACCACCCAATTTGGGAAAAATTTAAAACAAATTGGCAGTGGTTGTGTACTGACATCAAATTAGTACTATACCAATTTTTAAACAGAATGCGTGGAGAATCGCTTTCTGACATTCAACTTTAAGAAAAATTTGATCCATGTTCCTTTACTGAACTTTTATGAAAAACCTCTTTTAAAAAATCGAAATAAAAAAAAAATTTCTTGTATTCTCAATCTTAGCAAAAACTAGAATTATCCAATAAGATCATTCAGAGCTCTCTGAGAATTGGCACTAAATTTCCATCATATCAAATCTCGGGGTGTTTTAGGACCTCACTAACTTTAATTGACAGTCTTGACTTCAATATTTTTAAAAAATTCGTTAGCTACGTTTGATATTAACACATTTTATACATGAACCAAAGTGACTCTTCTTCCAGTATGGCCCCCAAGCAAGTACTTAACGTACACCCTTGCATCGTGGGGAGGCCCAAGATTCTAGAGGGCCCAAAGCCTATGTTATTGTTTTGCAATTCTTAGTTATATCTCACTTGAGTCCAAAACCTTTTTTTGCAGGGGTCCCTAATCTCCGTAACGCCACTGCTCACGGGCAAGCCAAAAGATTTAATATTCCTGTTAGAAGACGTCATAAAAAATCACCGTATAATATCACACCTAATAAAAATAAATGATTTGAAATAATAAAGGGAAAGAAGTAAAAACAAGAATTACATTCCGTAGTTTAATTATTGGCATGATTTGGTAGAGTCAGCAATTTACTACATCTAAAACTTTTCGCCAAACATAACAATACGTACTGTGGACAACTTGCACATTTTAAATTAAAATTTCTTACCTTTCTTAACACTTTAATTGTTTGGTTTATAAATATATTTATCTCATTTATCAATATTAGGAAAACAATTTTCATAATAAAGAAGGATAAAAGCCAAGTAATTATTTTTGACAGCCACGATTTAAACTTTCTCCAAGCGCTCTTGAAAACAACTTTCCCTCACACCACTTTAACAAGAGAAACGTTGTTTGAATAATAAAACTTTTTTTCTTGTTCTACAACTCATTACCCAAATGAATCGGCTGCCATTTCTGTCGACCATTGTTAAGCAACCCGACAGAGAGTGAGTAGTTCTGCCTTCTCCAGTGGCCGGCCCACGATTTCGGCTCGAAAGGGTTAAAGGTGAATTTTTCAAAAAGTAGGTCATTTATTTTTTAATTCCAGATTCGTTCTTGAATTATTGCGGCAGCCTACGGAGGTGTGGGTTTGGCGGAAACTTTTTCTCGTCGTCGCCATGGGTGAAGATGAAAAACCGTTGGAATGCATTTGCTGGTAAATGACTTTTTAAATCCTTTATCATTTTCTTTGATGTGCTAGTTGTTTGTTTTGTTTGCTGTGATATTTTATTTCCTGTTATACTATTATCAGGTTTTCTATTTTGTTAACTAGAGTGAGTACCTTTTCCGAGGTTTAAAGCGATTCGTTTGAAAATACTAAAGAAAAACGTGTATAGCAAGGATGAAACATTACTGTGTATAACGTAAAGTTGCTTTATGTAATTCGTGTTTTATTAAGGTGACCAACCATCCTCCTTTTCTAAGTTCTGTCCTTCCTCGAAAAGTGTTCTCCTTCATGTCCTCCTTTTCAATATTTTAAAACTGATTTGTCAATCTCTGTATTCAGAGATGAACCAAACATGTTTCAAAAATGTCGCAGAATGGTTTGAAACAAATCCTGGAAATTACAGTTTTCAACGGTGTTTTTTTTACTTCATGTTTAGTAAATTGGGGAGATATCGAAAATTGTGTTGAGTTTTTATCGAAAGAGAAAAACCTGATATTAGAATTGATGACAATTGTGTTTTTGAAGAAATTAGAAGACTGAATGTATATTTAAATTTTGATAAATTAGTCCACACATTGGAAAAATCAGCGTGTGAAATGAATTAAAGATGGGTGGAAATATTTTAAAATTTCAAAAATGAATTCATTCTCTCTCTCTCTCCATATGAAAATTAAGTTATTCTTGTTGAATTTACGTTGTTCAACACTGGAACTAATGCAGCAGTTGAGAGTTTTTTCAAATGATAATGATTTTTGGACTATTGAGAAATCAATATTGAATGTTAATATTTTAGCTACGTTGCTTACCGTTAAATTCAGTATGAAGGACATTTTTTGCCCCGAAATTTCCGATTTATTAGAAAATGATATGTCGAGAAAAAAGTTCATTCAATAGAAAAATACTTGATTAAGAAAATAATTAAAAGGATAAGCGTAATTAGCGTATTTTTGTTTAAATTAACAAAATGTTTCATATATTTAGTCACAATTTTTTCTTTAATTTTTCGCCCTTCTTTTCATTATTAAAAAGAATGGTCACCTTTGTTTTATTCAATGACAAAATTGTTAAGAGGTTTTGGAGTTGGCTTTAAGATGAGCGTTGTGTGTATGGTCTCCACTTTAAAATTCTCATCTTATGTATTTAGTTTTAATTTTTTTATTAAGATAGTGCATACGAAATGATGGATTTTCTTTAAATGGGAATTTCTGTCTCCTTTTTTCGTTATGCTTTTGTTTTTGGCATACAAGTCCGATCCTAGAAGGTTCGCCACCCAGGTCTAATATGCCTCCTTTCTAGAGGATTTTTCATAGTTTGACTAATAGTGAACATTGACGTTATGAACTCATCTACCCGTGCAAGAGTAAACAGTAAAACATTAAATAAAATGTAAATAGACACAAAAATCAATTCCTTCTTCTATTTAGTTTTTCTAAATTGTAAGCCAATTATTAAATTGAAAATTTTTTATTTCCTCCAATGCGTATTGAATTTAAACACTCCCATGTCTTTGGTAATACTAACCATCTAGATATATATTATAAATGCGAAAGTTTGTGAGAATGTTTGGCCGTCTTTCACGCAAAAACAACTGAATGGATTTTAATGAAATTTTACAGTAATATAGCTTATACATCAGAATAACACATAGGCTATAATTTATAGCATAGGCTATAATTTATAAAGATTTTGTGAGAAGTGTCCAAAATATAACTATATTTGTCAAGTGAGTAGGAAAAAATTCTGCCATCTGCAAGCAATTCTGGCGTGCGCTGCAAAAAAAAACCCACAACAGTATTATCTTTTATTTATGAAGAAAATTTTTTGTTTTGTCTACGCAAGGTGCTGGCTTCTAATTTATTCCCGTTATCAATGTAATCCTTATTTTTTTATTTCAGAATAAATCGAAGCTTTGAAGGGAGATGTTTTATATAAATCTCTCTTTATTTGAATAGCTACTATTGATTTTTTTCATGTTTGAGTCATAAGAAATTAATGTATCAAAATAAATACTTTTATCGCTTCTGGTACTTAAAGTAAATAAACTTTGTGTTTCACACTACATAATTTGTTTGTGGTTAGTAGTTAATTATAACGCTATAATTTTAATTGAATAGGCAGATATTGCATTTTTTAAGTATAAAAATAATATCTAATGTATTGTATTTTTTTGGAGTGAGTGAATATAAACGTCGCACTGTTCAGCTACACGAGGGCTTTTGTCGTAATTTTAAACCATGGTCAAGTGATGTGGATGACACCTGACCTGACACCCCTTCTCCTAACTACCAAACCACACCAACCTAGCAGGAATATTCTTTGAAATTCACTCTTCCAAGATGTATGGAAGTGTGGGTTGTATGAGTATTTTAGCGGGGAAGGCGAATAGTTTTGCAGCAAAAATTTCGTTTTCAGCTGACGGCGTTTTCAGCGGATTGCAAAGATTATCATTTTTGTCCCGAAAAAATAGTTAATGTCAAAATTTAAGTGTCTTATGTTTTTTGTATGTTAATGGAGACCGTAGAAAACGATTTCACTATTTATTTTAAGTGAACGGTTTATATAATTAATCTTACAGTTGAATATATTTAAGTAATTAATTAGCTCTAACGGATTAAATTTCCCAAACTTAAGTATTTTGTTTATGTATATCCTTAATTTTCCATGTAGTGATCCAAAATAAAAATACTGCATGAAGAAAACTGCAGTAAGTCTTGCAATTCACGTAAAATTAACTCATTAAAAACTTCTTTATCCTTCAATCTGTATTATTTAATTTTTCAGTTCATCCGTGCGAAGAACGGGTATACCAGCTAGTATTATATAAAGGGTGTTTTTTTAGAGGTATAGAACTTTAAATTGCAATAAAACAACGATGTATTATTCGATTAACATGAATTTGTTTTATTCGAAATATAATCTTGTGACATTACATTTTAAATTTGATTTCTGGCATAGGACTGCCACGGCTGGCTCGGATGTAGTCCAATCCGGACGTCCAATTTTCGATGACTTTTTCCAACATTTGTGGCCGTATATCGGCAATAACACGGTGAATGTTGTCTTCCAAATGGTCAAGCGTTTGTGGCTTATCCGTATAGACCAATGACTTTACATAGCCCCACAGAAAATAGTCTAGCGGTGTTAAATCACAAGATCTTGGAGGCCAATTCACAGGTCCAAAACGTGAAATTAGGCGGTCACCCAACGTGTCTTTCAATAAATCGATTGTGGCACGAGCTGTGTGACATGTTGCGCCGTCTTGTTGAAACCACAGCTCCTGGACATCATGATTGTTCAATTCAGGAATGAAAAAGTTAGTAATCATGGCTCTATACCGATCACCATTGACTGTAACGTTGTGGCCTTCATCGTTTTTGAAGAAGTACGAACCAATGATTCCACCAGCCCATAAAGTGCACCAAATAGTCAGTTTTTCTGGATGTAACGGTGTTTCGACATTCACTTGTGGATTAGCTTCACTCCAAATGCGGCAGTTTTGTTTGTTGACGTAGCCATTCAACCAATATCGTTTTGGGCCCATTCGACGAATCTACGCCTTGCTTGATCCTATTTAAAATGTAATGCTACAAGATTATCTTTCGAATAAAAAATTCATGTCAATCGATTAATACATCGTTGTTTTATTGCAATTTAAAGTTCTATACCTCTAAAAAAACACCCTTTATTTTCGAGAAGTAACTTCCGCATAAATCATTTTTGAGACGCCTTTGTTAAGCACAGCGCCTCTGATAAGCAAGAAAAACCTTTTCTATTGCGGTATTGCTGCCACAAATTTTGCTGTCAACTGAAGCATGTTTGTAAAGAGTACATATCAAAGAGGACAATGGACCAACGCACTGGGCTCTAACACATTCTATTTTTCTTTCACTGTACCATACTATCGGGAAATCGGGCCCTATTTGGATTTTTGGATGACTGTTTAAAATTCATCATATTTGTTCGACTTATAAGTTTTATTTTGAGAAATTCGTAACAAATTAGCTTGTTTGATTGAACTGTATACGGCCGCCCCTTTTATTGTTATTTGTTTTGAATTTCGCAAGGATATGAATTCAACCGATTTTTGAGTAATTTTTTATATGAATACCAACTTGGCAATGATGCTACAAAAGCTGCACGCAATGTAAACCAGGCATTTGGAGATAATGCCTTTTAATGGTCGAGAAGTGCAGCATTGGTTTGAAAAATTTCTCTCGATCTGGAGAATTTTCTTTACAAAATGAACCACGTGAAAGACCCAAAACATCCTGTGAAATATAATGATCTGAAAGCGTTTGTCGGAACGAATCAAACCGTATCCATCGCACTGCCAGTGCATTGATAAAATGCACGAAAGTTGAAAATGATCGGCATGTCCCGATGCTTCTCTTTGACTAAGTCGTACAAAACAATCGTACAAAACAACGTGAAAAGTCGTACGTTTCGTTGTACAAAACAACTGTGAAAAGAATTAAAGTACGAAGTTTAACAGCACCCACACACACATCTTATTCGCCAACCGACTTCCATTTTCCTAAATATTTAGAAGACTTTTTACTATGTAAAGAGATGGGAATGAGGACAGTCTTTAAAATCCTACATCAAAGTTTATTGATTCTAAAGATCAGAATTTCTTTGTGAATGTATTAAAATCTCGTTGAGAAAGGTGTGTTGAAACGAATGGAGCATATTTTGATTAAATAAATAGTTTTTGAAAAAGGAAATGCAGCTTTATTGTATTCACTTAAAATCTCGACATTTCGTAGGCACCAGAGAGAGAGAGTATATGTTATTTACACTTCTAATAAAAACTACATTTCACTTATTTGTGTATTTACAAAAACCAGTAAAACAAATGATAAGTAAAACGTATATTGTAAAGTTTATAGTAAAAAATGAATGTATTGTTTGTATGAAGAATAAGTTTAAAATGTTGTATATTATTTATTTTCGTATTATTCATAGGATAAAGTGGGACGTTTGATAAAATTAATGGAAATGGTAATTAATGTATAAGTATAGTAATTAAATTTATTATATATAAAGAAATATAATAGGCAGATTATAATATTGAAAATTAAGAAGGTCACTGGTCAATCATGTGCACCGCACGTTCCTCATCTAGTACATAGAAGGGCAATGAGCACTCTACATAGAAGTTAGATATTATATGAATGGATGTTCATTTATTTACATAACGGGAATTTGAAAGTTTATGGAATTAAATTAAATAAAGAATGGTGCTGTGACGCGCGTCGTGAGTGCAAAGAGTTGTCATAACCTAATTTTGAAAATAAAAGAATTATTTATTTGCTCAACAACTGACTTATCATTGAAGCAAAAAAGTACAGTTTATACGCCAAGCCAGTGCATTCAGTCTACATCACGGGAGATCAATCCTTTGTCCGAAGGGCATCTCTCTAAGACGTTGTTTCCAGTTCTCCAACGCCACCGCCTTTCGTCCGAAAAACTCTCCTTCGGACTCCGAATCCTATCTCGGCTGGTCTCTGCTCTTCAAATCTCTGTCCCAGTCTCTCCTATTTCTTTCGGCTCCCGGCTCTATCTCTTTTTCCTAAAAAAACCCTTTTAAACCCCAGGGGTGGGTCCACAACACGCCCCTCGTCCCTTATCATTGGCTGGCCAGCAAAATCTGCACACGTCCCTGGGCCTCATTAGTGTCTCATTCGTGCGGAACACACAAATACACTCCCGGCCCGTCTGTAATCTAATGGCGCCAGGATTCTCGTTCAACATCTGTATACACTTGTCCATCACACCCCTTTGTTTCTTAAATCAATTCTCTCGTAGATCTCCAAGGTGTCAGACTCGTTGACCGACAGGCTTTCGTCTCTTGTCTCCCGGTGGGCACTCTCTTGTCCATTGTGACTTCCAGCCAGAGTGTCGACGCCGTTTCGAAGCCAAACAATAACCAATGACCCCACGTGCACTGGTCTCTTAGACACCTGCTCTGAGCCATAAAACTTGCCATGAATAGAAAGGTGGGGTACATACCAAGTGAAGTCGCGTTACAGTACAAATATAAATTTCAGTGTTTACTGGTGATCATAACTGATGACGATAATTTTGCTATTGCATTTCTTTGTAATATAATAATACTATTAATAATATTATTAAATAAGTGGCATTTATTGTATATATATATATATATATATATATATATATATATATATATATATATATATATATATATATATATATATATATATATATATATATATATAAATAATATATATATATATATATATATAAATATATATATATATATATATATATATATATATATATATATATATATATGTAATAATTCCCTCTAGCACCCTTTTAATTAACTCTTTTAATAATATTGAAATAATCTTTTAATTTTTTGGTTCGAAACTAACACCCTGATCATAATCGTAACCGATTAATATTATTACATCATAAATCCCTTTCCCGCCCGTTGTAACCAATCAGAGCTCTTATTACAAAAATGTCACGTGGTCTTCAATGTCAGGTATAAAAGCCGATGTCTCTGGAAATCTCGCTCTTCGCTCGTTTCTCTGTAGTCATGTAGCTGGCTGCAGTGCGTTCTGTGTGTGTCTTTGTCTGTGTTGTGTCATCCATGTTTGATTCTTGTATGTGTAATGCCGTCCCTACTGGATCTTTATGTGTTTCTGGATGTGAATAAAAAGGAATTTCGATTTCCATGAGCGCCTCTTCGATACTACCCTACTCAACCATGCTCCACGTAACACAATCACTCACCACCGGTCACGCCCTATCCTTTGATTCGCTACAATAGTAACGTCCACTCTTGCCACGGCTTACAATTAGTTTTATCAATCGCCAGAAATATAATGGGAATATTATATATATATATATATATATATATATATATACAGAAGAAAAAGTTTTATTGATGAGTTGCCTAAAATTCAAGCAATTTTTCTGATACGTTATTTTATTCTGTTTGTGAATTTTTATCAAGTTTGTGTGTGTGTGTGTGGATCTGCAATTAGCAATCTAAACTGAACTGAAATAAAATTCACGTACTGTGTATTGATTCACTTATATTGTTTCGTACTCACACACACAGAGCAGGTGTTTAAACTAAGGAAGAACCTCTCTCAGAGCTAATCGAACGATAAAGGAAAACGTTTTGAATTAGGGTATTAGGTCAGGAACTTTTCTTGTGAGTGTCGAGCACTTCATGAATTTAGGGTCATTGTTAAAATGAAATATTGTCTGTGTATTGATTACGTATTAGGATTATCATTTCTTTCACCGTGAATTGTTTTTTTCTTTCTACTCATGCAAAAAAATGAAAAGTGCAGAGTTTAGCTGTTTTTTGACTAACGATATTTAGTTGTGCTTTGAATATAAAAAGGTGGTAACGTTATGAGAATGAACTGCTCTCATCAAGCTAATTAGTATATGTTTGTATGACATATATAGATGCACAAAAACAATAATTTATTAGATACATGTAAAATATCCGTGCTGACAATTTTGATTTTAATTTTAATAAGCAAAGGCTCGAAGTTTTTAAAATGTTCTAAAAATCAAAGGATTTGTGCCTTCTTATTAGAAATGAATTAAAAAGGATTTTAATTTAGTGTTATTATATAAATTAGAGCTATTCACCAAAGGCAAAATTAACAGTTTCAACAGATTTATTCAGTGAATAGTATGAGTTAACGAATGTAATCATGGAATAGAATTTTTTTAAATATCTTGCTCACTAATGGGATGAATTAATGATGAACTAATTTAGGTTTTCGGAAGAAGTCAGATATTATGCATGCACTTCACGCGCGCTTAAAATCATTAAATTAATTAAACTTAGATATCTTAGTACAAAAATTAAAGCATATACATATGGTGCCTCTCTCAGTCGTACAACTTTCTTTTATTTCCATCTCTCTCTCTCTCTCTCTCTCTCTCAGTTTTTATTCTATCTACAAATGTTGATAAGAGCAATTTTACAAAGAGCATGCGTTGTGTTTTATTTCTAACTATTCTAATTCAAATGACCTTCAATTTTTTAAACTTTCGAATCAAAATTTAATATCCTACTTTTTCACAGCTCTACGTATAAAATCCTTACCAATATTATAAACGTGAAAGTTTGTACTCATGTTTGTTACTCTTTCACGGAAAAACAACTGAATGTATTATGATGAAACTTTACAATAATGTAGCTTATTCTGATGAATAACACATAGGCTGTAATTTATAAATATATTGTGTGAAGTTTCCAAAATATAACGATAATTGTCAAGAAAGTAGGAAAGAATTCGGCCATCTGCAAAAAAAGCCTGCGACAGCATATATTTTTTTTTGTGTGTGAAGCAAAACTTTGCCTTTTGTTTTGTCTACGCCATGCCTCAGTGCACGCTCGCTTTTAATTTATTCATTTGATCAGTGTAATCACTATTTTTTTATTTCATAATAAAATTAGGTTTCGATGGGAGAGGCGGTGGCTAGATTTTAACATAAAATAAATACAACAGAAAGTAATATTAATGTGTAGTACACTTCCAGATATAAATTATTTACACTTTTTTAAGCATTCATTACACAAAATTTGTAACAATGTGTTACTTTTGCTAATAAGAGATCAATTTAGGAAGGTATTTTCAAAAATCGACTGACAAGAGAGTTACGGGTAGTTAAAAATAAATAAAAATCCCTTTTATCAGCTTTTAGATCTACAGACTTAAAATTTAACAAATATGTTTTTTTATTCAGCTGAGATATGCAAAAAGCTTTTTTTTGTTTAATTAGCAATTCACGTAAAATTAACTCATTAAAAACTACTTTATCTTTTTATCTGTATTGTTTAATTTTTCAATTTACTCGTGCGAAGAACGTTTATACCAGCTAGTCAATAATAAATATCACCAACTTGAGTTCGGAAACATATTGTCTTGAATCATTTTCGAAGTTGATAATCTTAAAATATTTCGTATTCTGAGACAAAAAAAAAAGCTTTGCAGTTTCCAAATCGGGTATTCACGTGTTCCATGTTGGTTAATGATACTTCGCTTCCAGACTGAATTGCGCGTGGGATTATGTTATACGAGAGAAAAAGTTATTATTTTCTTGAAAGATAAAGCCTACGAAATATTTGAGCACTTTCTTTCTGTTTGCATTATTTTACTAGTTCTGTTTCTCTTTTGAACAGCCTACGCGGGAATCATTTTCGACGCCGTTTCTGAGTAATGCGACGCAAAAACAAGGCAGAATAACTTCATAGAAAGGTCTAACTGGTGACACGAGTACTTCAGTAGGCACCCAGTCACAGGTCAGAAAAAATTATTGACGCTCAAAACAAACATGACTGGGTTCACCCCACCCCACCCTTTTGTATTTTTGGGTCAAAATTTAAATCAATTTGTTTTTACGAAAAATGTCTCTATATTTCTATTTTTCCGAGTAAATTACTTTTCGTTTTATCACAGTTATGAATTCTAAACTTTCATCGATGTGAACATTTTAATCGAAATCAAAGCAATACTTCACATGCTTATATTTTCTGTGGAAAAAACTTTTGAATTAGTTAATACAATGGGTTTTAAATATAAATAACCACTGTTGGTTATAGTTATATGTAATATATATAACTGTCATTCTCTCTCTCACACACACACGAGATTCTTTTAATTTGACAAGCGTTGTGTTTTGGTGTATTTAAAATATTTCCCCAGTTTCATAGTTTAAATTTTTTTTTCGAAAAATCAAACTCTTATTTCTTATTTAGATATCGAGCACCATCTTTCAGTGTGACTTTCAATTTATATCTTTGTATAGTTTTCTGTGTAATTCTTTCTAATAAAATTAATGCATTTTATCTCTACATTTTCTGGGGGGGAGGGAATGCAAATAAATACGTAAGGGGAATTTAAGAACCTAAGAGTAGACTAATCTTTCATTGCTCTACCATTTATTTCATTGATACATTTAAATTCAAGTTTAATTGCAAGCTCTTTCTGCCAACCAATCACACACACACACACAAATTGGTTACTCTCATCTATTCACTTTTTCGATCACGCCCTCAAATATTTTCTACTAAAACACTCAAACTTGTATGCTTCACTGGGATTGGTCAGGCCTCCCTCTCCCTCGATCCTTTTGATCATAAATTCTGCCATATTTAAGCTTTTTTAATTGATTTAAATTTAATTTTTTCTATCTCGCAGTGTTTAAATTCATATATACATGCCTCTTAAAGTCTGCATACAGACGACGTTCATATTCATGCAAAGATGGCTAATTAAATGAAGATTTTCTGAATCAATAAAAAATTTTAATGATTCCTCTAACGTCGTAAATTCAAATAGTAAAGGGTGTTTTTTTAGAGGTATAGAACTTTAAATTGCAATAAAACAACGATGTATTATTCGATTTACATGGATTTTTTTTATTCGAAAGATAATCTTGTGGCATTACATTTTAAATATGATCAAGCAAGGCGTAGATTCGTCGAATGGGCCCAAAACGAGATTGGTTGAATGGCTACGTCAACAAACAAAACTGCCGCATTTGGAGTGAAGCTAATCCACAAGTGTATGTCGAAACACCGTTACATCCAGAAAAACTGACTGTTTGGTGCGCTTTATGGGTTGGTGGAATCCTTCTTCAAAAACGATGAAGGCCACAAAGTTACAGTCAATGGTGATCGGTATAGAGCCATGATTACTAACTTTTTCATTCCTGAATTGAACAATCATGATGTCCAGGAGCTGTGGTTCCAACAAGACGGCGCAACATGTCACACAGCTCGTGCCACAATCGATTTATTGAAAGACACGTTTGGTGACCGCCTAATTTCACGTTTTGGACCTGTGAATTGGCCTCCAAGATCTTGTGATTTAACACCGCTAGACTATTTTCTGTGGGGCTATGTAAAGTCATTGGTCTATGCGGATAAGCCACAAACGCTTGACCATTTGGAAGACAACATTCACCGTGTTATTGCCGATATACGGCCACAAATGTTGGAAAAAGTCATGGAAAATTGGACGTCCAGATTGGACTACATTCGAGCCAGCGGTGACAGTCATATGCCAGAAATCATATTTAAAATGTAATGCCGCAAGATTATCTTTCGAATAAAAAAAATTCATGTCAATCGAATAATACATCGTTGTTTTATTGCAATTTAAAGTTCTATACCTCTAAAAAAACACCCTTTATAAGCAACAATCTCTCACCTGATTTTACATAAAATAATAAAAATATTTCAAACTTGAGAATGACTCAAATCATGTGTGTCAAAAGTCTGCGTACACTGGAAAAAAATCTGTAGGATAATGGAATGATACTAAAAGTTAATATACTTTTTAAGCTATTCTGTTCTTTCTACAACTCTCTCAACATATTTGGCAGGGATTAAATTAGCTTAGTTGTTTCTTATATGGTTATTTTGTTCAATTCTTCTACAATGACAGATTTTAGCATTTATTTGGATGTTATAACATGATAGCTTCCTGTAGGCCCCCAAAACATTATACCATCTCCTCCATGTTTTATAGTCCTAAAATGATTCTCTTTCTTAAGATCCGTTTAGGAATTTTCGCAGGCATATTTTTGTCCTTTTTGATGCCGAGAATACAGAAATTACTTTCAATTGAATATGTTATATTTTTCCAATGATTATGTGTACTGTTTAGAAAAGAACATTCTCTTTGTTTTGTTCACTCTAGAGATGAATGGCTTCTTGAGTGCAACTTGGCCATGTTAGTCATTCCTTTTCAGTTCTCTTCGAATAGTAGTTAAAGTGACATATTTTTTAAATATCTTAGCAACACTTTTAGCTATTTGTGACGCTTATAGTCTTGGATTTATTTTTACAGAGCGTATTCAAAGCAACATTCTCGAGCTAACACTGCAGACGGGCGGCCAGATCTTGTCTTGGATACTAAAATTTCAATTGATTTGAAGTTTATGAACACTTTTTGAATCGATGAATGTCTCCTATTACCAATTTCAATGATTACTTTAAAAATTTACCCCTTTTCTAAAGATCTATGATGATCTGTATTCTAGTAATATATCTATCTTTGTTATGTTACCTGCCATGGAATTACACAAGCATTCAAATCTCAAATCCTAAATAAATCACATAAAAGAAGCTTATAATTACTTAAAAACACGATTTAGTGCAATTATTTCACAATAAAAGGTGTAACACTTACTACGTACTCGTTACTATTTTGTAAGTGTACGCAGGCTTTTGGCGGGAGTGGTTGGTGATTATTTGAAGCTAGTTCTTGTTTTTTCATGTCAAGGTGAATTTTATTGTTATTGTTTGAATAAGAAAGTTTTGAAGAATTCTCCTGAGTATATATAGTATGTTGATTTTCTGAAGGGAGATTTTGATGCTAATTATAGTGTAAACACATACAACGATTGCCTGTACGCAGACTTTCGGAGACAAGTGTATCTCTAAAGTTTGTTTTCCCCTTAGCTCTTATTATAAATTATTACTGGGCTAAGAAGAATAAACATTACTTTCTCTACCTGCGTAAAGATTAGAAATAGGAGAAAGATAGAGCTAAATGCTCCGAAGTCCATCCCCAATGTTTATTCAGATTTTCTCTCATCTCGATAATTAAACTCTTTCGATGAGTCATCGTTTTGTGAACGGTATGTCTTATAAAAACTAATATAGAAAACACAGTTCGTTTTTAAAAGATTCGCGAATTGTGTAGTAATTCCTTGTTCATAATGATATATAGTTCATGTTTTATCATTACTGAGAGCTTATACATGGGATAGAATAAATGTGTGTGTAACTAACATATGATGCTAAAATATTTATATTTCTTTTAAACTCTAATGAGTTTGAATTGTTAAACGTACGCGACTGAATATAAAAATAGTTGCTCACATTGCTTTCTTATCTTGAAGAATCTAACGTTATTTCTTTTAGGGGTTATTAATTTACATAAGACTGCTATTGAAAAAAGTAAATAATTTTAAAATAAATTGCTTGGAAAATTTCATCCTCAATATTTTATTTATTTGTTTTGAATTTAGCATCTAAAATAAGAGTAGTCTTTTTTGAGAATTGAGAGTTACAGTTAAGTCTAATATAGGCAAACTCCCAAGAAAATTAAAAAATTTAAAAAAAAAACTCTGGATAAATATACATACATATATATATATATATATATATATATATATATATATATATATATATATATATATAATGTAATATCTCATCTCTCTCTCTCCATTTAGCATTAATATTTATCAATATTATTAAGAATAATAAATTGCAAAAAAAAGAAAAAGAAAAACCGTACAAATTTTATGTTGACAATTCAAAATATGAATTGCTTGGGAAACCTAGCAATAAAAATAAAATCTGAAATGTTAAATAACACATAAATTTGAACTACAAAGTATTAAAATATATCCACTCCTTTATATTAAAAAAATAATTCATTCTCCTATTGTAATACCTGGCTACAACTGCTATTTGAAGTGAAACAAAATGTTTTTATCACAAAATATTTAGTTCTGAATACAGAGTACGTTGGATCAGAAATGTATAAAAATTTCTAAAGGATATAATGCGCTCTCTCTCTTGAAATATTGTTTAATCTATTTAAATACTTCCTAATATAGGTATATACCCACGATTATAATAAAAAATGGTATTATATTAAAGTCACTGGTGTTTTTTTTTAGTTTATTTATGTAGAATTTTACATTTGAAACGGGAAAATTGTAGACTTTCTTCACAAGTGTTTTTTTCTCGTGTATTATTTTTCTTATTTAACATTTGGGAGCAACAAGCTGAAAAGCATTTCATGTTAAAAGTTTTGACTTTTTGTTGTAAAGCATTACATAATGATGTTCCTTATTTACATTTCAATTGACGTATATACTTAGTCAAAGTGCTCAAGATTGTTGACATTCCCTAGGCGTTTCCAGAAATATTTTCTGACCTTGTACATGTGTCAAGGTTGAAATTCTTCCTAATTACTAACACCTTTGTGAGCAATGAATTTTATATTTTCAATTTTTGAAGTGTATTTTTGGGTTTTCTCCTGCTCACAATTTATAATTATTTTCTTTACGTTATATATTTTTTAATATAAAAGTTATGCTACCTGGGTAGCGTAGTTGGTTTGTCACTGGCCTTTTGCATGTAAGGTTGCGGGTTCGACCCCGGCCAAATCGGTGGACTTTCATGACGCAGAAAATTGACAGCGTCCACGTCGTATGATTATGCGGCTGCGGCATGTAAAAAAATCCCTTGAGTATCCATTTGACTTGTGGGTGCTCTCGGCACTATTAAATTCTTTACAATCTCGCATAATTAGAGCTCAGGTGTCTCCCTCTGGGATGGAAACTGGGCGTCAAAATTACTTGTGGTAATTGGTATCGCCTGTATGTGTGGTGCCGCACTACAAAGGGATACCGGCTCCCCTGGGGTCTGCAAAGGTCAATCCGCAGCCCCATTAGAGAAATATATATATAAACGTTATTCTCAAATTATCTAAGCGGAAAAAGAAATTGTTACCGTGATTCCATTCCATATGAAGAACACAATGACTGTAAGTAACTTTTATAAAAATATTTTTACATGTACACTGCCAGATGTTAATGTTGTCCAAAAGGTACTTTAGTTCAAAATCACTGGGATTCGGAAGCGTGGAAGACCAAGGCTGAGATGGGCAGACTCAGTGGAATCAGATTTTGGGATCATAAACGAGAAAACTTGGAGAAAAAAAGTAAACAAGGGGTCGTTATGGAGGAATCTTCAAAGGAAGGCACTAGCCCACGAGGGGCTGTCTTGCCAGATATGATGATGATGATGATATACTGCTAGAGATGACCGTTTTTCACACGGATGAAATTAACAAAATAACGATAGAAATGGAAAGATAAAAAAATGTAATGAGTTCAAAATTTAATTAATATTTCGGAATAATTTTAGGTGAATTATAAATTAGACTTTTATACTGTGACGCTCCCGCCACACAGTTGGGAATCGGATTCTTTTGTGGGTATGATCCCCACACATGCAGTGACATCTTCACCCTTAAAATGTAGCGCGGTCTTGCCTTGGACATCGCCCCGGCAACCTTTGATACCACGAGGATCCCTACTCCACCCACGAACCGGATGTAACTCGAGAGAAAAAGACGCCGACCCCTAGACCCTAGCGAGGGCAGTGTGAGAACGAGAGATGGTCTGAAAACTTCGCTGAGCATGGACAAAAAACTCCTCCCTCACAAGCCACAGAATTTGAATTCTAGTAATCTCATTAATAAGTTTAATAACTTCAATGTATATTCTGTAATTAATAGCTGTGACGTAAATAAACTAAATATTTAAATTAATTATCATCACGCTACCTTTAGGTATCTCAAACGTGCAATATACTTTCTTATACTTTTGGTTTATCCATTTTCCCTCATATGGTAAACTGTTCCACATAAAGGTAGATTTTAAGCATTTTTAATATTTTTTTTGAAATTAACACATTTACTTTATTGTAAAATTTAAAAAATATATTGCATATATTTTGCGTGTAACGATAGCTTTTCCAAATAATTTTATCTTTTTTTTTAAGATAATTACAGCTACATTCGGGGGTCTGACTCTCTTCTCATTTCCGGCATTACACAAAGACTGTATTAATTAATCTTTCTATTCATGCGTAATAAAAGCAGTATTCAGAAAAAACTGTACACTGTTCGCGGTTTAGAACGAAATATTGACAGCTGAAAAGGGTAAAATTCTTCTGAGTGAATAATCCCCTTGTTTTCTGACAAGAGAGACGAAAAATGTATATTTCATGACTTATGAATACATCTCTTTCAAGAACGCACCACAACAATTGTCTCAGAATCTATTATTCATGATGTAGTATTCACAATTTGTGCACACAGCCCCGGAGGAAAAAACCTCTTATTGTACGTCACATTTCACTTTAGATCTAGTAGACTTCCTTCACAATTAGACTTAGCAACTCGAAAACGTGGAAAAAAGTTTACATAGAAGCATAATGATAGTTAAAAATGTTTACCCAAACCATGACGTATCATCATTATTTTATTTCGTTCACTTCAGTAAATAATTACTGCCCACCCTCTCATTTTTCCCTTCTTACGTGCGCTCTCCAGCAAGCTGAGTTGGTTCTTCGGGTGGTTTACATTTCATTATAACATTCTTCCCAGCTACTTGAGTGTGGCGTGTTTTAACAAGTGTCCACGCGATTCTCAAAAAAAGAAACAAGCTTTGTGATGACAACCGTTAGTTTAAAGGTTGGTTCATGACGCAACGTGTAATGGCTGATTAGGATAGAGAAGCATGTATCTAGCTTTTTTATCGGAAACATTATTCCGTCGTTTGCCAGGCCTCTTTGCAGATAGATAACCTGCTCTCCGCTGCTTTCCTCGAGTTAATTTCAGTGAGACTTTTTTATGGACTTTTTGTTTGCGAAACAATGAAGAATATTTCAGAAAAGACGTCGCTTCTCAGGTTACCATTTTGAAGGAGAAAAAGAATATTCCTTGCTTACTTATCAAGAGTGCGGGAGAGTTCGCTGTCTGGAAATAGTTAAACCTGGTGAGTTGTTCTACGACAAATAGTTGCTGTTTTCTTATTTTTCTCGGCTTGTTTAATCAGGAGGACGATAAAAATTGAATGGGGTAGATCGGTTGTCAGATGGAGAGATATTAATTTGACATGAGACGGCGTGGGATAATATTGTATTGAAATTTCATGAATATGTGGTAAGAATTTTTCGAATTTTGCCATTGAAAAATAGAATTCTTTTTAGAACTGCATTGCGGCATGTTTTTTGTATAAATTGGTGAGTTTATTGTACTTAATGTTTTTGCCTGTCAAATCTGAGCATTAAGTTGTGAAGAAATGGTTCGAAAGCATAACAGTTAAAACAGAATATTTTTCATCGATATTAATTAGATGTTAAAAAAAAGGTTTCACACATTTTTTTTACTTGATATGATTTAGGTTAAAAATAATTCTAAAATATAAATTTCTCATGCTATAATATTTAAAGTAATTTTTTGCACCAAAAATTTCCATGTTTTTATTCCATTTGTATGTGAAACACAAATTCGTTTAAAGTTAGAGGAGTCGTTATTCTTTGATACTTATGTTGCTTTCAAATATAGTGAAACATAAATCTTGAATATTTTTTTGTTAAAAGATGTACTAGTTTTTTTTCTCTATTGGATGATTTACAGCAGAGTATTGTCGTTATTTTAGATGTTGTTGATCATATTGTGTTTTTATATTATTGTAATATTCTTAAATATTACTCAACGCACATACTGGATCATGCAAAAGTTTTCAATTAGGAAATATAATTACTATGTCTAAAAATTCTTTAATTGAAGTATTTTGAAATTACGCTGTGTTTGAGAATTTTAAGGAAATAGCATTTAGTACAATTTAATGTAACTTTTGGAAGAACTGCATAATGGTAAGTTTCAACAAATTTCTTGTTAAATAATTTCCTTCAAAGCAGTTTAATTTGAATTCTTATAAATAGTTTTTTGGTAATTGAGAAATAACAAATCAAACATGTGTGTGTGTCAAGCATAATGATCCACTTAGAAGCAACATCATGAAAACCTGGTATGATCTAAAAAAAACCCGATGTTATATATAAAAATATATATGTATATATATATATATATATATATATATATATATATATATATATATATATATATATATATATATGGGAGACAACAAGGGGTCCAAGACGTTTGTCTTTCTTCTATTTTATTTTAAAACTTAAACAAAAATTAATTAAAAAGGTAGCTATTTTAACAGATAAGTTTGACGATGATATGCAGATGGTAACGCCTGCTCGCGCACCTCTGTCGTTCTCTTTTCGCTTTTTTTCTCTTAAAAGTTCACAGTCTCCTAGTTTCAGTTTTTGTTTCACTTAGCTGCGCCTGCGCGCGAAGACTGCTTGGCTTTGGCTGCCACAATCGGCCAGCCTGACTGTACGCTGTCCGCAGCGGTACGTCCCTTTTTTCCTTTTTCATTGAGACCAGAGGAGAATCTGAAACATACAAAAAAGACGGAACAGACAAGGACTATACGACAAATACATAGAGATTTAACATATCATAATTCTTCTGAACTAGACAGTTTCTCCATCATGTGAAGGCATCTCTTCGACATCCGGAAGGTTCCACAGGAAAACACTGTGTTTCACAGGCATAAGAACGTCTTTTTTAACAAGTTGATCTTTGGTTGAACGCATCGATATTTTCCTCTGTAGAGTTCTGGACGTCTGTTCAAAACGATTTCTCTTTTTCCTCCGTTTCCACTGCCAGGGCTGGAAGATTTTCCGGAGCATTGTAAACCGACGATGTTTACTCTTCATAGGTAAAGGGTTGGGTTGTGCTGGGAGTTGAAGTCCACGGAACTCGTTTTCATGGCACCATTTACTTTCTTACACAATCCTATATCAGAACATTTTTCTCTTACAATACTCAATTTTAACTTAGTACTCTTAATTTTATTACATTTATAATTCTTAATTAGAGAACTCGAATCATTTCTAGTATTAAAGTTTTTAACATGTGGCAAATCATAACTAGAGTTTTCTATCACATTTGAAACAGAAACATTTGAATTAAAATGAACACCCAAAGAGGATCCACTTTCACTCAATAAAACATCGCTCTTTGCGTGGCCTAGTTTCTTTATTTCAGAATATACACTGGGATGTATAATAATTTCTTCGGTCAAGGTCGGTGATATTGCCGTTCGAACACTTAGACCGGGAGAGAGTTGATTAAGAGAAATATTTATGGGTTTAACTTCTACCATTCGCTGTTCGCCAAAACATGAACTTAATGTTATGATCTCTTCGGAAGGTGTTTGCACTCTAATTAGTGAGGAATTTAAAACTGGGATCTGGCAACCTGAATCGATCAAGGCTGTTACGGGCTGATTTTCCACAAAAATGTTTACGTATTGAAGATTTGCAAATTCATCGCTATTTTGTTTTTCGCTCTCGATTTTCAAAGTATTCACGTTTATTCTAGTATTATGGATGTGGTCGTTAGATTCTTTAGGTTTAAAACGCTTCTCACAGTCTCTTGCGCAATGAGATGAATCACCGCATATAAAGCAATTTTTATTTTCTCTTTCAAGATATTGGGGATAGTTCTCTTTAATCTTTGATTTAAAGTTTTGTGATCTATTTTTAAAAGGGTCTTGGGTATATCCATAAGTAATAGGAATTTCTTTATGTGATCCGCTTCTAGATGAAATATAAATATCGCACTCTTTAGCTAAATCAATAGGCCTGAACCAATCTTCTGCTTCTCGAATGCCAATATGAGTTGCAGTTTCCTTATTTAAAGTTTCAAATAATTTATCAGAAATTATAAGATCACATAGAGATTCAAAGGAATTAACTTTTCTTAACGAACAATAATATTGGAAGTTTGCCGTCAATCTTGCAGCAAATTGAATGTATGTCTCGCCTGATGATTTTACAGCATTTTTAAATGAGTTTAAACACTCGCGAGGGGTTAATTGGAATTCTCTGAGTACTATAGATTTTAGTTTTCATAGTCATTTAATTCTCTTCTTTAATATACAATAAGACATTATGAGCTCTTTCGCCCAGAAGATTTATTAAAATTTCAGATTTATATTCGTCATTTATTTTCTTGGTTAAAAATGCGCGTTCTAATGATTGGAAGAACAGATTAAAATTTTCAGATCTGGTGGGAACAGGAAGAGATAAAGTTCTAATACTTTTTATCATATTTTCTATGTTAGTTTCGAACTGTTTTTCTTCGACTTAAGCTGCAGGATTTAAACTTAATGCTTTATTTTTAGCCGTTTGAAGTTCGATTTCTTTTTCTAATTGCGCTAGCTGTAGTTCCGCGAGCTCAATTTTCTGTTTTTCTAAAGTTACCTCTCTTTCGTTTCGCGATACTCTCTCATCTATACAGTTTTGAATTAAAGTTTTAACGAAATCTGGATCACTTTCAAATGTACTACTGTTCTCAATTTTAGTCTTTAGTTTAGCTATGGTGTCCGTGCTCTCCACAGTACCGTCTAGATCCTCACCACTCTTATGAGATCCTCTTTAAGAGCGTTTTTATACATTTTAGAAAAATATGGAAAGATCCTACCTTTTTTTTTCTAGCTCCCTTGTTGCTCGCACGTACGATGTATCCAATAATTGAAGAAAACCGTTGTGATTCCACTGATTTCACCTCTTCGCAGGTAATATAGTTGAAATTGTTCGAATTGACACCTCTTCGCAGGTTTTTGTGTGAGTGGTTCCAACCTCTACACAGGCGGAACGAAGTTTTCGAAAAATGGCGGCGCGTCTCCTCCACGGACGGCTTTTGTTCACGTTCCAATCTTTGATCAAAATCGAAATTTTTTTTTTCAATCCCGGCCTCTACACAGGCGGAGTATTCATGCTGAGTTCAAACCTCTACACAGGTTGAACGAAGTTTCCAAAAAATGGCGGAGCGTCTCCTTCACGGACGCTTTTGTTCATTGTCCAGACTTTGGTTCAAAATCGAAATTTTATCGATCCCGGCCGAGCCCCCATAATTTGTGGGAGACAACAAGGGGTCCAAGGCGTTTGTCTTTCTTCTATTTTATTTTAAAACTTAAACAAAAATTAATTAAAAAGGTAGCTATTTTAACAGATAAGTTTGACGATGATATGCAGAAGGTAACGCCTGCTCGCGCACCTCTGTCGCGTTCTCTCTTTTCGCTTTTTTTCTCTTAAAAGTTCACAGTCTCCTAGTTTCAGTTTTTGTTTCACTTAGCTGCGCCTGCGCGCGAAGACTGCTTGGCTTTGGCTGCCATATATATATATATATATATATATATATATATATATATATATATATATATAAAAATATATATGAAACAAAAAACTGAAACTAGAGACCGTGAACTTTTAAGAGAAAAAAAAAAAGCGAAAAGATATATATATATATATATATATATATATAATTAGAGGTATTCCAAACTGATCACTAAAGAAATTTTCTTGTCATTCTCGAAGCAAACAAAACTGTCGGAAGAGTTGTGACGTCATTCAAGGTTAAATTACAATAATTCTTAGTTACAAATTAGGAAAAAAAATATTTTGATAAATGTTAAAATATATTTATAATTACTAAAGAAATATTAGAAGGAAAATGTTGGAAAATTTGATAAATCGTTATATTTCCCAAAATATCGTTAGGTCGATAATTATATATTTTTTTATCAAAAAATGTATAAAAATCGATTGGCAATACAATAAATTATTTTTCGGCGAAAAAAATCGTTTGGGTGCTATTTATTATGACTATAATTTATAAAAAAGAATGTTTAAAGTAGAATTCGAGAGTTTTTAAGAGAGAAAGTTCTGATTTATAGTTGTATTCATAATTTAACAATAAGTATAAACAAGAGGTGATTAAAAATGTGCAATATTTAGTTGTAATTTGGTATTTTTACCAATCTTCTAGATATCTTTTAGCTAGAATAGCAACAAAAACCACACACGTTCGTTATAGGAATTTGTTCCTTTTTTTCAAATCCATACATAAGGAAAGAATACAAGAAAATATAGTTCTAGAGGTATGTAAGACTGAATATTAATCGATAAGTGCGTGTGTGTGTTGTAAAAAATATTTTTTTTATCGAATTCTGTGATGAATTAATGAAAAAGGTATTTGAAGTTTATTTTTAAAAGTTTTTTTCTTTGCAAAACCGTACATTATGAAACAATAATAATAATTAATGAAATAATTTAATTTTAAGAATACATTTAATATTCATTGCTTTTATAATGGTCTCGCTTCATAAAGTTTTGAAATCACTATTAAAAATCAGTACATTAATATTAATTTTTTTCAGTTTAATATTACCATATTTATTCGAATCTAAGCCCCACCATCGATTCTAAACTGCACCCCAAATTCTCAACAAGTTTTTGTGAAAAATGAAAAGTAGTGTAAAATGGTTTATCGATATCCAATTTTACGAAATTAAAATAAATTTAAACTGAGAATTAATAAGAAGTGAATAATATATTTTATTTTACCAGTTTTATGTATTAGCTTTAAATATATATATGTACCCGTAATAGCTCTAATTGCCCCATCAGACGAATATTTTTTTTCGATTCTAAGCCGCACCTGATTCCTGATTTTCTGTAGGGTTAACGCTGGAAAAAAAGTGTGATTTATATTCAAGTAAATACGATAGATAGTATTCTGTTATAAATATTTTTTCGTACAATTTTTAAAAATTAAATATGCATATTAGTTTTGATACATGTTCTGATAACATACTTTTATTTTAATAACATACACGCTATTTGTAATGGTCTAAAAAATTCAATCATATGATAGTTTTAAAAAATTTCATTTGTTTTATTAATTTAAGAAAAGTACTTTTACGTTTCATATTTTTATTGAAATAATAATTCCAAACTTGGAAATAGTTTTAAAACGGGTAATATGATGTTTGGTTACGATTTTACATTTGCGAATTTCTCATAAAATACTGGTTACTGTCCCCAAATGTCGTCTCTCAAAGTCTTTTTAAGATATTTTATTATAGTAAAATAAATAGTATGTTTTATTGATTCTGCAGTTGTCAGAAATGAAAGCTGAATTTTTAAAATAATTTGCCCATCAATGAATACCGTCAAAATAATTTCGCAATAATTTACTCATTTTTTAAATGAGAAGTAAGTTTGATTATTTTTACAGAAATTGAAATTAAATTCTTTGATATATTTATTTATATTATTATCTCTATCGATCATTATCTTATTCAACACTAGTAAGTTAAACCATTTTACAAAGGAAAGCAAACTTTTCCACATGATTTATTCAGCAATTTGTACCTAAAGTCTGTACTGGACTCAGATTAATTATTATTTATAATTCGAAATTTATTCATCAACACATTTTATGTCTATTAATCTACGAATTATTAATATTTGTAAGTTCAGATCTAAAAATATGCATCTCATAAAGTACCTATTATTATTATTTATAAGTAAAACAATTAACATTTATAAGAAAATTCATGCAATGCAAACGAATCTAAATTATTTTAACGATTTTTTGAAAATAATTAACATAGCGACAAAATTCATTTATTTTTACACGAATTTTGAATTTCATTTATGTATATAATATATTGTTTGAATATAATTGAATTTGTTTTTCCATTTGATCATGCATCAAAAAGTCCTAACTGAAGCATATTCAAAACAGAGTAAGTTATTTTTCCTATTTTATAATTTTCATATGATCTAAATATTGAATTGATTTTTAAATAGGGAAATTTAATTATACATTAATCTCTTACGTAGATGTATATTTTCTTGCCGATACACTAAATATATACATTACGCTTAGCGAAACTAATTTGGCGTGCTTCTACAGCATTTGTTGGCAGATCTTTTGCCATTCTGTGTTCCTAATTTTTCAATGAAAACTCGTAAAATATAGCTGTGGTTTTGTAGTAGCTAGTAAAATATAGCTCTGTAATATTGGGATTTTTAATAATTAATTTAATTTGTCTGTGCAATTACTTCGAAAACGCTGCATAATTATGAAGGATTTAACTCGCATTTGAATTATAAATAACTAGCTGGTATACCCGTTCTTCGCACGGGTGAACTGAAAAATTAAACAACACAGATTGAAGGATAAAGAAGTTTTTAATCAGTTAATTTTACGTGAATTGCAAATTAAACAAAAAAGGCTTTTGGCGTAACTCAGGTAACAAAAAAAAAAGAGAGAAATAAAACACCTTTATTAAATTTTAAGTATGTAGGTCTAATAGCTGATAAAAAGGATTTTTTTATTTAACTCCCCGTAACACTCTTGAGGGTTGATTTTTGAAAATACCTTCCTAAGCTGATCTCTGCTCAGCAAAAGTAACACATCGTTAAAAGTTTTGTGTAATGAACGCTTAAAATAGTGTAAATAATTTTTATCTGTAAGCTGATCTCTGCTCAGCAAAAGTAACACATTGTTAAAAGTTTTGTGTAATGAACGCTTAAAATAGTGTAAATAATTTTTATCTGAAAGAATAATACATTAATATTACTTTCTGTAGTATTTATTTTATGTTAAAATTGTAATATTCGCAAGCAACGCCGTTTCTTAAATTATAATGACGATCCAATGAAAAACATAGCGAAATGTTAACGATAGAGTCAAGTTGGCAAATGCCTAGCTACTTTCATAACTCCAGCTTTATTAGAGCTTTGTAAGACCCACCCTGTAGGGGAGCGATGAACGTTAATAATTTATCCACCGCATAATGATTTACTGCAGTTTTTTTTCATACAATATTTTTTGGATCACTACATTGAAAATTAAGGGATATACATAAACAAAATACTCCACTTTGGGAAATTTAATCCGTTAGAGCTAATAAATTAAATAAAGATATTCCACTGTGTAAAATTAATTATATATACCGTTCACTTAAAATAAGTAGTCAAATCATTTTCTAAGGTCTTCATTAACATACAAAAACATAAGACACTTAAATTTTGACAAACTATTTTTTCCGCTAAAATACTCATCATGGAACCCGTGCTGCCATATATCTTGGAAGAGTGGATTTCAAAGAATATTCCTGCTAATTATTGGTAGAATATTCCTTCTAAGTTGGTGTGGTGTGGTAGTTAGGAGAAAGTGGTGCCAGCTCAGATGTCGTCCACGTTATTTGACTATAGTTCAAAATTACTTGATCCGTTGCCAAAAGCCCTCGTGTAGCTGAACAGTGCAACATTAATATTCACTCACTCTCACACTCCAAGAACTACAGAACAATAGTTATTGCGTTTTTAAGTGAAAAAATAATTATATCTGCCTATTCAATTAAAATTATAGCGTTATAATTAACTACTAACCACAAATAAATTTTGAAAATTTGTCCAAATGATGCAGTGTGAAAGAGAAAGCTTATTTACTTTAAGTATCAGAACTGATAAAAGCATTTATTTGGAAAAAAGATCAATTTCTTACTACCAAATGTGCATAATAAGATGTTATTAAAAAAATCATTAAAATAAAGAGAGATTTATAACAACCTCTCCCTTCAAAACTTAGTTTGATTCTGAAATAAAAAAATAGGCATTATATCAGAGGAATTAATGAGAAGAGAGCACCTTGCGTAGCCAAAAAACAAAAAAGGTTTTTCACAAACAAAAGATAGATATATGCAGACGTGGTTTTTTTTTGCAGCGCATGCCAGAATTGCTAGTAGAAGACAGAATTTTTTCCTACTTACTTGACAAATATCGTTATATTTTTGACACTTTTCCCAAATCTTTATAAATTATAGTCTATGCAATAAATTATAGCCTATGTGCTATTCTGATGTATAAGCTATATTACTGTAAAGTTTCATTAAAATCCATTCAGTAGTTTTTGCGTGAAAGACTAACAAAGATTTTCATAAACTTTCACATTTATAATATATCCATTTGTACTGCTTCAAAAAGAACAATTTCGGTTACATCTTGTTTTGTTTCAACATTATTGTACGTCACGCTAATAATTAAAAAAAATTACCAGTTTCACGTGAACAAAAACATACTTCAATTCATTTTTATGGACAAAAATTCTGCTTTTTTTTTCGTTTATAAAAAAATACTGTTTTCAAAGTATGTATTTAAGGACAAAAATATCCATGGTTCCTAAAAAGACTGATTAACTGCGCGAGAATTGGAATCAGTTATCATAAATTATTTCTTTTTACTAAAATAATGTTATCAAAAATAAATATAATTTATTAGAGGCTATAGGAGGCCTATTATTTAAAATGTAATTTGATGGAGGCAAGAGATTTCAATGTTACTCAAAATATTTTTATTTAATAGCTTTAATAAGCCTCGCTGTACCTAGCATACCGGATGGAGAAGTTAAAAGTGTTTACGCACATATATATAAAACAATCCACTTCTATGTCATATTGTTAGGTTTTCGTTCATTTTTTTATCTTATCACTCTTCTGTTGTAAACGAATTTTATCAGCAGAAATTTCTGGGTTGGGAACTATTTCTAAAAATTATACACTTGTACATTGTTTTGAAAGCACGGTAAACATTGCTATATGTAAGGTCTTTTTTCTTCATCCGGGAAAAAAAGTATATCTTCTTGATGGAGCAGTCTGATTTTTGTTTTTACTTGAAATACAATAAAAACGAAATGAAGCTAGAATAAGAGCCAGAATAATGCCTTTTATCTTTCGAAAGATTTTTATAGTTTATCTAGATATGTACGGATATATAACAGAAAAATATATAATGTGATTTGTCTATGGTGTGAAAAATAAGTATTAAAAGTATTTTATATTCTATGAAATAGCTTAAAAAGTTACTTTATTGTCAATACAAAGAGAGATAATTGGAACAATAAAAAGTATTGTATCGCTTATAAAATTAATGGAAAATATGTAAATTGCAATCCCAAACTGTTAGCTGTGTGTATTTTTATAGAATTTATATTTCTTCGCAATTTATGTATTAACGTCTCTATGTGACCAGTGGCGTATAAAGTTCACCTCCGCATCCCGCACATCACGGGCGTTGGACCAGAATTCTAAGGGGCCCAAAGCCTGACTATGCAGGGAGGCTCTAATTTTCTCCGTTATGCCACTGGAAGTGACCTCAGCTGAAACTTATTTGAAAAGAATTGGGCCTATAGCATGCGCATCTTGACCTTGTGTTATTGTTTATTATTTTTATTTTATTTTATTATATCCATTTTATTATTATATAATTATTATTATTTATTATATAATAATAAAATTATATTTTATATATAATTTTATTTATATAAAATATTATAAAATATAATTATAATATTTTATATAAATTATTTTATATAAAATATTTTATATAAAATATTTTTTCTCTCTCTCTCTCTATAAGGTCTTATTTATGAAATTTTATTGATTAATGAATCAATAATTTAAAAAATACATTAATGCATAGTGAGGATAATGAAATGATTTACGTTTCAAAATCTTAATTCTTTCCAAAAGATTCTTGAAATTATCATTTCCCATAGTATAAGGTATGTGCCTTCCATTTTTCAATTTGCTTTCAAAATAGATAGATGCATACTTTTTTAATCTTCTCACTAGTTGATCTCTATAATCTTAAATAATTTATTTTAATTTCCTTTTCCCAAGATTTTTAAATTACAGATTTTTATTGAAGGATTAATAACAAGTTTGCTAGAATAGAATTTCATTGTACCTTGAGTTTTTCCTTTTCTTTTTGTCTCACATTTTACACAAATTTGCAAGAGAATTATGAAAATCTTTAGTCTTCTGAAAACTTAGTTTTTTTTTAAAAAAAGTCAAAGCGTTTCTTTATAATAATTGCATGTAATGATATCAGATTTTCTTGACAAGGTAGATAGAATATACACTGTCTTCTCACATAGGGTCTTTGTACCCTCTTGAAAGAGAAAAGGTAAGAAGAGTAGGCAATATTGGGTTCAATCCAAGGAAGGTCTGTTGAAATAGACTGTCTGACTGCAGGTTTCAAATCTTGAATGGAGTACTTCTCTCCCATTCAGTGGATTTTGCTTTATTTTAATAAAAGTTCTGGGGAAAGAATCCTCTATGTGCTGTTGAGCCTGCTGATTTAAACTGAACGCCCTTGAATTTTTCTGTTTCTTCGAAAACACCGAGTTGCAAATACAGCTAGCATTATATTAAACAATGTCTTAACGTGTGATTTTTGTAATCATATTTTGGTTTGGACCTTTGGATACCTGCAAATTTTCTTGTGTGATGCACTGACTAATCTGTTTTTTTTTCAGCAAATGAAATTAGCGTAACAGTAAAATTAGTTCAAAAAATCCTTTTTTATTTTTATTTCCAAAACTAATATACGCGATAAATCTCAGTTGCACTAATAAATAAAAGACTGAAGTGGTTAATAGTAAAATAATTATTAATAAAATAAAAGAAAAATAAAAGAAAGCTACCGAAATTGAGATGAAAGAGGGAAAGGATGATATGATGTGCTTCTTAATAATATTATGTCAATCATATAATTTTACTCTCACAATATACAAAGGTACGCCCAATTAAAAAGTATTCATAATTCATTGGATTCGTCGGTTGAAGTTGCAAAAAGCTTGTGATACCCCGCGCGCAGGGGGTATCATCTCGCCACCGTCCACGCGATCTAGGTTCGAGGGAATGAAAGATGAACCACTAAACTCTGCCATAATAAAATTAGTGTATTATGATCTTAATTTATATTCAATAAAACAACGCTAGTCTAGGAAGCTTATGATCAGAAGTGATGTGACGTAAACCGTAATTCTGATAAATAGCGCCATTAACCACTGAATCTCTCTCTCTCTCTATTTATAGATTATTTCTTAACTTAATGTAATCCTCTCTGGTCTTAAAGCTTAAGCAAACTGTCTTATCGCTATTTCCTCGGCGAACAGCTACAGTCCATATAGCGTCAGTATATTCTTCGATACGACTTGCTCCGGCTAAGGGAATACTCTTCTGGTCTCGGACCCATTTATTAATTAGCTTCACTGGCACTACTAGACCGACTTATAGAACTCGAGGAAAAAACTAAAACTCTTCTCCTTGAACTTCACCTTGAGCTTTACCTCACTTCACTTAGCTTTACTTCTCCACTTAGCGCTGAACGCGAATACTAACGTTCCAATATATACCATTCCTAATCTGCGTAACCACGCTCTCTTCTTGGGTTGGTTGGAAAGAATTGCCATTCTGGCCCCAAATATATCGCAAGAGGATTATTAGAAGAATTACAGATAAAGCCCCGTCACAAGTTATACCCGTATATCAGAGACAATTATATTTTACTATTGCGCAAAATTCGGTATATATGTAACTTATCAAATTGCTAGAAAATATAGCATAAAATCTAAGTCTCAAAGACGGCCTTTACAGGTATTTGTCAGTATCTTTTTTAGAATTAGCTGAGATAAATAAGAAAGAGAGAGAAACAAGTAATATAAAAAAATAAGTCAATTCCTACTTAGGTCAACAAATAAAAATTTTATTTTAGTTACTATTTATTAAATAATTACTATTAATATAAATATGCATATACATATGACAGAATCACATTATAAAGTGGCAAAATGGAGAGCGATTTTCCATTTTCCTTTCTACATTTGTTGGACTATTATTTTTGTTTGTTACTATTTATTCATTAATTAAATAGAATTAATGAATTAATATTTGAAAAAACTGTATTAACATCAAGTGTGAACAACAAATTTAAAAAAAAATGTATTTGAACTTGAGTGGATGAATAAAAAGTATTTTATTAGCGATTGAAAATTTGAACGATATATATATATATATATGACATAATTCTATAATATTTCTAGAGTGGTTGATTTAAACAATGGCGAACCAAAGGTAGGGCGTGGCCGGTGATGTGATTTTCTGTGTTACGTGGAGCGAGGTCGAGTACGGTATTTTCGAAGAGGCACTCATGTAAATCGTTATTCCTTTTTATTCATGTCCAGAAACACACAAAGATCCAGTAGGGACCGCATTACACATGACAAGAAAGAAACATCATGGCACAAACATAGAACGCGTTGCAGCCGGCTGATTACATGATGAAGGCAGGTAGACAAAAGAAAGCGATTAATACAAGATTTTTGCTTTTATACTAGCAGAGCAAGCGTGTGATGATTACGTAATAGTAGTTCTGATTGGATAGAATGGGTGGGACAGGGATTTCGGTCTAGCCGATTACGATTAAGATTACAGTGTTAATTTTAAACCAAAGAGTTAAAATTATTTTAAATATTAGTACAAAGAGTTAATAAAAAGGATACTAGAGGGAATTATTAGATATATATAAATACACATAGGGAGAATTTGAACTAATAGCAGGAATTGAAAAAGATGACTTAAGAAATTTCTTGCGAAGAATTTTTATTTTAATTAGTAAAAGAGCTCAGGACTAAATATCAGAAAGAAAAATAAATTAAGCAAAAAACGTTCATCAAAAACAAGAACAAATACAACTATAGATTCGTTTGGACTATAAATGTTATAAATTTAGTAACACCAACAAATTTTGTAAAAAAATCCGTATGTTCAAAATGTTTAATACAGAGTAGTTTGATTTTTACAAAATAAGCTGTGAAAACGAATAAATGCAAATAAAACTACTCCAAATAGAACAAAAATAATTTTTTTTCACTATCTAATTGTCTAAAATCTTATTCTAATTTAAAATGCATTTTTTGAAGTGGTTATTTAACCCCTCACGATAGGAATAAGTATGCATGATAAAATATCGGTAGGTTTAGCATTAATGAAAAAAATATTGGTGACAATTATTTAAAAATCGAACGAAAAAGCCGGTTGTTGTAAAAATCGGCCTTTTCTGAGTAAAACTCAATGGTGCATGAGTGTTACTCTAAATATTAAAGCGAAAGATTTGTTAATCAAAAACCTGTTAAAATTGCAATAAAACTCATTTTTATTCTAACTCTTATTTTTGAATCTGACAACGTGTTAATTAATGTTGAATTGATTCTTATCCAGCCGCCAATTTGAATTCGCAACCGTAATGCAAATGCTGTGAAATTTTATTTTCCCTCTCGAAACCTAGACTAGAGTATCGATTTGTATGCAATTAATTTGCATCCGAAAGAGCTTGAACTAAGGGGAAAAAAGGTTTCTCTAGGTAATTTCTTAATATCTCTGAAAGATTTGAAAACATACGTATGAATTATTATAAAAGACAAACTATTTTCAGAAATCGGAAAAAATATATAAATCTAGGGAAACTTTTATTATTTTGTGTTTTTTCTGATATATTTTATTGCACTCAAATTGATGTACTTGTCTAGGGTTTGGGGAAGAAAGAGTGGAACTTCCGTATGATTAACATTACTTTGCGAGCTGAAAATGGCCGAGTGGACCGTGTAACGCTTTCCCACCATACAAATACAAGATCGGCTGTCTATGTAGATAACATTACTCAGCTCATATCCACATGTGCATCCGTAAAACATTGCGGGGTCTTTTCATCTGACATCATGCCGAAAACTAACGGCCATGAGAAAACGAACACTGGATTCCGCCTAGGGGCGGAACCCCGAGTGTAATTCAAGGTGTATGAAGTGACCGTCCCCCCCCCACCCAGAGTGTGTCGCGCTCTCTCGACAGCGGGTATGGGAGGGTTCAAGTAAAGATCAGCCATTTTTTAATCTAAACAATTTTATTGCCTATATCACTTAATAGATTTAAACAACTTAACTGAGAATGCACTTAAATCACCAAGACCGAGGAGTAATCAAACATTAAATTAATTATAATAGAAATAAGAGTACTTATCTGTTATATATATCCTTAGCGCTCTTGCTTCAACACTTGATTAACTGTTCCTTCTTGAATTAACTATACAGCCACCGGTCGCTAACGCTATGCTTTCTCACCTATCTCAATTTTCAAATATCATCCCACCTACTGTATGACCAGCATTTACATTGAAGCTCTTATTTACATAAAGCTAAGTCATCTCTACGGAAAGCGATTTTCAACTGAAATCAGTTAAAATGAGTATTTGTAAGAGGCTCGTGCATCTCTCGTGGGCACCTAGATATGTGGGGGGAAGAAACACTTGACATTTTCCAACTGATCTATTTGTTTCCACACAAAGAACAGACACAATTTCAACTAACAATAGTAAGAGAATGTTTCGATGTCAACCGCGAAAGTGGAACAATGACAGCAAAACGGTAACTATTAGGAGACTATCAAACTCGATCCTTCTTCCTCGATTTAATCTAATATCAAATCAATCTTAGTGAACAATCGTCACTTTATAGTTTCCTCCTAATAAGAATCAAATCACTATAATTCTAATATTATACCTTCAGTAGCAATCTCACCTGCCTCGAAAATATCTTCTCTCTCTCAAGCTAGAAAACCTCGGCTTTTTATGGTAAGTTAATTAAAAGATTACGATTCTCTTCTTCGGAAGGGTCGGTTGTGAATAATACGAATTAATAGCCCAAAGATTTCCCAAAAGGATTAGTTGGAAAAACGTGTTTAGATCCGTGACATATTTACTCAAGAGGATTAGTAGAAGCTAGGCATGGCGATCTGAGATCGATTATTAGAAAAATCGATTTCTCGGGCTGAAAAAAAAATCGATATGTAGCACTGAATCGATTCAGTGAATCGGTATTTCATTCTAGAAAATCGACATTCGATTTTTTTCTGTTTTGGTAAAAACCATAAAAAACGAAAGATTTAATACTATTTATCGCAGGCAGAGTTTTGCACTTGAAGTATGATCCTATACTTTACTGGCAAGAACAAAAAAGAATCTATCATCCCGTTCACATGAGTTTCGTGGGCTCATCTGTTCCTTGTGAGCGCCTTTTTTCGATTGTCGGCAGCATCCCAAGTGATGAGTCGAACCGCTTGGATCCCAGTAGACTTGAGAGACTGTTGGTTTAAAAAAGCTTAGATGTTAAGCATTGAGAACGATAAGCTATGTTATCTATTTTCTAAACTTTTTAATGTAACAAATTCATTTAGAAAATAAATATTTTCTTTTATACCTGATACTTTGATATGGTAATAAAAATAATAGTAATTGTAGAATTCCCTGAGCCAAAAAATCCCCTGATTTTACTGATAAGAGATCGTTTATATATATATATATATATATATATATATATATATATATATATATATATATATATATATTATGGTATGTTTCTTGTTTTTCATAAAATGGATTTATATTTACATTGCAAATGCAGACTTGAAAAAAAATCGATTTTTTAGAAATCGATTCACATCAGGTTACGATTCGAATCGTTTTAAAGATCGATATTTTTCGGGAAGAATCGCCATCCCGAATATAGACCTGCTACAAGTGAAGAGACAGTCCGTTAGAAACACTCAAAGAGAGTTTTCTTTAGTCTTTCGGGTGTTGCCTCCTCCTTCACAAATAGCATATTCTATGGAATGGAAATAGTCACAATAGGTCGATTGATTGATTGAATATTAACGTCGCACTGTTCAGCTACACGAGGGCTTTTGGCGACGAACCACGTCATTTTGAACCGTGGTCAAGTAACGTGGATGACACCTTAGCTGGCACCCTCCCTCTCCTAACTACCGCACCACACCAACGGGAGGACGTTTCAGCTCTCGACAGATTTAACGTGCATCGCTACCCTACACGGCGGATCTTTTGTGGTACTGGGCTTGAACTCGTGACAAGGCAAGCCACGATCTGATACCTATACCACTCGGCTACCGCGGCCACCACAATAGGTCGAATAAATCGTAACCAAATGTACATATTGTAATTAATAACTGTCGACGTAATAGAAATAAAATGGGAAACTAAGTTTTGAATTGAAAATTTTTCCACCCGAGAACGAGAATGAAGTTTTTCATAATACTGTTTCTACATTTGACTCAATTCAAGTACACCTATCCCAGGGGTGGCCAACCTTTTTGGGAAGAGTACCACTATTTCAATTTAAAAAAAAAACTATGCGTGCCACTTCAAACTTTTCCAACAAACAAAAGAATATGAAAAAGTGAAAAAACGTTACTTAAAGGCTTGTTATGGAAATTTTACGAAAATAGCACACATTTTATGAAAGTCTATAAATAGTTGAAATTTAAAAATAATGTAATAAATAAGACAAAAGTACGAGCTTAAGTTTCATTGTTAATTTTTTTCGGTTGCATTTAGGTAGGTTAGGGGAAAAAATAAAAGTGAGTATATATAATCAGAAAAAAATTTACTTCTAAATAATTATTATAAACAGTCAGTACTTTCTTAATGTGTTTTTCCAATTTGTAGATTTTTTTACTGAGTCATCTACATTAGTCTTAATTCTCGAAGATGCTAATAAAATCGGGTTGTTTTAAGTGCGCTTCAGTTTCTCTTCTTTCTCCAAAATCGAGAAAAAAGGCAGAAGTATGTTCACAGAAAAAAAAGATATTATCAATCAGAATTGGAAAAGAACCGTCTTTTTCTTGTAAAAGTTAAATCATTTAAGTGGCTTATAGTATCGGTTAGAAAGACTAAATCTCAAAGCCTATCTTCATTCTAGAGAAACAAGCACTCACTAGGCACTTCATTGTTTTTCTTCCAGGTATTTTAAAACACGCTCCCTCAAATTCCAGAATCTCACAAATGCGCTTCCTTTGGAAAACCAACGTGCACAACAATGAAGGAATGTTGTCCACATTATAATCTTCTATTGAATTCAATTAAAAGCATTTAAAATGAATTTTCATGTTTTGTTTTATCTGAGACAACCACTTTTCAATAAAACAGTGAAGAAATTAGTATTTCTTACTATCTTTAAAATTTTTTCAATAAGTCTTCACGTGCCACTCTTACAATTCAGCCGTGCCACACTTTGGCACATGTTCCACGGGGGGGTGATCACCCTGATCTATCCAATAATATTGTTGAATAAAATGTTATTATTTATTTGAAAGAGTTTTCAAATAGAATTTTCCTTATTTTTAAAACCTAGAAATTGTTTCAGAGGTGGGAATTTTTTTTTTTTTGCATTTTTTTAACCCTCCGCGTACGGCTCCCGCGATTTGAGTGGGGTATCAATTTCGTCCCCGATTACGGGTCACGTGAAAATCACGGAAGAAGAATCTTTTCCCCTTATTTCACTACTGATCCTGCTCTTTCCCCGTGTACGTTAAAAAACATCATTTGTTGCTTATTTTCGCTGCCAGATAGAACTAGAGGATTCAGGAATTTATTTTCACTTGCTCATTCCCCCCCTTTGTGTTTGTGAGATTGCATGCTTTTTTTGTTCGTCTTTAACGCGATAAATATTTCTGAAAGATACGTCCACAAAATATTGATGTCAGTAAAAATAATATAGTCTTTATTTCTAAAATCAATATAAATAAATTTTCATATTTAATAATAATGATTTTTTTTCATATTTATATTCTAACAATGCAAAACGGATGTTTTTCTATGATTTTTTTTCTGTTTTATTGCAAAATTTCTGTAACATTTTTCGAGAAAAGATGTTTAAAAATTATATTCATCTGAAAATAAAAATATTGCACGAATTTTTTAACTCATAAGCCCCGCCCGCTGTAATCGCGGGTGCCGCATTGCATATTTTTTGAAAATTTAAAAGCTATTAAAATTATTCTATTATCTTAAAACAACTGATGAAAATGTGAATTGTAACAAATGTAAATCAAGAAAACGTAAAAAAATCACCCCGTATTTCAGGACCGTAAAGTATAAAAAGTTATCCGTACGCGGAGGGTTAATGGTGAATTTTTCAATTCCTACCATTAGTTGTTCACACACTCTTCCTTCCTATATATATATATATATATATATATATATATATATATATATATATCTTGTTGAAATTTTCAGTCGTTAATAAAATACTTTTTATTCATCCACGAAGTTCAAATACATTTTTTTAAAACTTGTAGTGGATGACACTTGATGTTAATACAGTTTTTCAAATATTAGTTCATTAATTAAATTTTATTTTTTATTTTTAAATTTATTTTGCGTTATTTCTGACGAAGTTACAGCTACAATAGATGGCGCCATTCAAGTTCGAATTAATTTTTTTAAACTTGTAGTGAATGACACGATGTTAATACAGTTTTTTCAAATATTAAATCATTAATTAAATTTAATTAACTGAAATAAAATGTTTATTTGTTGACCTAAGTAGAAATTGATTTTAAAAAAATTATTACTTGTTTTTATTTTTTATTGTATTTATTTTTGTTGGAAAACTGGGGGTCAAAAAAAAGTGATGAATATTTTGTCAGATTGTTCACTTTTTGAGAATATATAAATACTAATTTTAATGTACGAAACTGAAATCGTATTTGAAAAAAGTTATGTTTATATAAATTGTAAAATATCTAATTTTTTTTAATTGATTTCTATCACATGAATAATTCCACCGGGTCCAATCTTCTTGTTTTAAGGCATTACAATACATTGCACATTTTCCCCTTCTTACAAAATATACCACGTGATTACTCGTGAAATCTTGGAAAGGAGAATCACAAACGTTTTTAGAAATTTATTTCGATTCTCATCAAATGAGTACTTAAAATGTCACAAGTATTTACTCAGCTGCGTTGTTTATCTTCATTTTTACGGTTACATACGGAATAATTGAAGTTTCTTAATCGTAAAAAAAATTATTGAACTGTTTGCTTTTAGACGAACAAATATTTAATCCTGTTTTAATGAAACAAACAAAAATAGTTTTAAGAATGGGATTTTCTCGAGATTCGCCTACGACACTACTTATGATTGATAAAATAAGTGAAATAAAAATTACTGAGAAACAAGCTTTTTAGACTTAAATGTTTAATCGCATTTCTCAGATTTTTGCCTTTCTCTTTGTGGTTTTCTTAAAATATTTGCTGCATCATGTTTTTATCAACTACAGCAGACTTTTTTTTTATGTGAAAAGTAATTAAGGGCTTTGTGGTACTCAATTTCAACCTATTGTTGAAAATCCTTCGCAGTTTTTGGAAACGATTTAGCTGTCAGTTTTCTGTGTATATGTACTATAATTTTTGCACGTGTTCGCTTATAATAAATATAATTAGTTCTTTGCCATAAATCTGGCTCAAATTTCTCTTGAAAGTAGATTCAGTTCTCAAAGTGTGGTCAAGTCAATTTTCTTTTAAATTGCTTCTGCAAAATGTATTTTTTAAGCTTTAATTATATAGGGATAATTTCATTTAAAACTTGAGATGACTTACCCTGTCTCGAAATATTTTATGTATTTAGGGGGAGGGGATAAGATGTTTTTTTTATTTTTTCTATCCAAAATCCCTGGATTTCGAATATTTTTAAGGTAAGCTATTTCAATTTTCTTTCTTATTAAAAGATTCGTTTAATCGTTTTTTTTACAATTCAACAAATAATTGATTTTTTAAAAAAAAAATTTAAAGAAAGTATTGTGATTCTTACAAAACATTTTAAATTTAGTTGGTTTATGTACTTTTTTGCAGAAAGAGCATTTTTATATTTTTCCAACCAACTGTCAATTTTATGATGCATTATTTTTTAAATAAAGTTTCGATTTTATCATCTAGTTAAAAAGAAACAGACATTAGGTGATTCTGAGCGCGAAATTCGAATAAAAAAAGTCACATCAAAGAAAAAAATATTTCTAAAATCGTGTTCATAATGTACAATCAGGCCTAAAACAAAACTGTTTATGACGTAACTTTTTTTCTCTATGTCCGGGGTGGGCATTAAGTCGATCGCGATCGACCGGTGGACCGCCAAGACATTTTGGGGTGGCCGCTTTCACTAAGACCTAATAATCATTCCATCATACGAAGGTCTAGAAAACCGTATTTATTCGAATCTAAGCCGCCATCGATTCTAAATAGTGCCCCAAATTCTCAACACCCTTTTGTAAAAACTGAAAAATATTCTAAAATGGTTTATCGATTTCCAATTTTACGAAATTAAAATAAATTTAAAAGGGAAACTAATAAGAAGTGAATAATTAGTTACTTTATCAGTATTATAAACTTTAAATGCATGCATGAAGCTGTAATTGCTCTAAATACACCATTCAACAATTTTTTTTCCCTTCGCACCCGATTTTCAGTTGCATTAACATTGGGGGGGAATGTGGCTTAGATTCGAATAAATAAGGTATTTTAAAAAATACGAAGGAAAAAATCGAATTATAAGAGAACATTTCGTTGAAGAGAAAATGACATAGCGATTTGGAGGTTATTTTACGACGAAAATCGTAAAATTATTTTGGTTCCAGGAAAAAGTTCGCTAAATGTAGATATTCGTAAAATGGAGGTCCAACTGCCTTGTATACTTTTTTCTGCCCACTACACCTACGCCACTAGAGGGACCGCAACACCTTGAAAAAATTAAAAGTACCCTGGAAAAGTCTGCCCACCCCTGCTCTATGTTATGTCGAAAACTATATTATTGGACTTAATTACTTTTCTTCTGTAAGGTATCCGACTACGTTCGGAACCGCGATTTTAAAAAAGCGCATAAATGGATAATTTTCATGATATTTAGTGTCTCTTGGATTAGAATACATGTATAAAATTGCTTTAAGGACATTTTGACAAAAAATATTATTTAAATACAATATTTCGGCAAAATATTAATATAGAATAACCTTTTTTCAAAATGTTCTCCTTTTGTGAAAAATGCTTCTATTATAATTATATTTTGTCTGTATATAGCTCAGACCAGTAGCGCACACAGGAATTTTTCAAGGGGGCGGGGGGTTCCGGGGTCGAAAGTTCACCATTCTTGTATCATGCTCTTTTTGATTTTGTCGATTTTCGGGAACGAAACACAGTAAAAAACTAATTTTTGAATAAATAATTAGCATTAATTAATAAAATTAATCATTAATAACAAGTAATTAATTAAATTTTACGTACTATATACTTAAAATTATAATCAATTGGAAAAAAATAAAGGGTTTTGTGGGTCCGGACCCTCCCCCCTCCTTATGTGCGCCACTGGCTCAGACCTCTGAATAAATGCTCAACTATGATTTTCGAAAAATTCACATTATTTTCAGATTTACAACCAATTAAAATAATTATCGCCGTTTTTTTCTTAAAATTTCTCCCCTCTGTTGTAAAACATGGATAAACCCACTTCTAAGTTATATATTTCAAAAATTCTTGTTGAGCATCTGTACAGAGGTCTGAGTTATATACAAGCAAAATATTATTATAATAGAAGCATTTTTCACAAAAGAAGAACATTTTGAAAAAAGGTTATTCTAAGTTAATTTTTTGCTGAAATATTGTATTTAAATAAAAAATTTTTTTGTCAAAATATCCTTTAAAAAATTTCATACTTGTATTATAATCTAAGTGACACTAAATATCATAAATAATATCCATTTATACGCTTTTGCAAAATCTCGGTTTCGAACGTAGTCGGATACCTTAAGTAAGAGAAGAAAGGTATTAAAGAAAAAAAGAAGCTGAAAACCACAGTAGATCATATTTTATGATTTGAAATATTAAGAAGGAATGTATCATCAATTCTATAACGTATTCAAGTATTATATAAAAGTAACAACAAGCAATGAAACGCAAATACATAATTAAAATACTCTGACTGAATTTTATTCAAGATTGTTGTATGTTTTTCTTTCTTCTTCTTCATTCAAATGGACTGCACACATTTTGGCAGAATAGCCTTTGCAGACACGGCAAGTCATCAAGTGTAAAAGCCATGTAATTGGTGACACTACCCAGTGGCGGCTCCCGCTATTAAATTTTTGGCACTGGAGTGTATTCAGTTCAAGTTTTCGTCGGATGTTAAATATTACCGTGGTTTTTATTTGCCAAGAGTACCAGAGACAAATTGACTCTCAAGGGATCTTTTACAATGCCACATAATCATATGACATGCGTGCCTACGATTTTCGTAACCTTCGGCTTACTCTGCCTCTAAGCGACAGAGCATACTGTTCATGAAAACTAAAAATGATATATTATTTTGAAAAATTGTAGCAAGTTTTTCAAATTTGGCAATATATATATTTTATTCAATTATACCTATTAAATTTTCATGAAGACTGTTACATGATGTAATTTAACTAATAGGAGAATATTTTAATAAATTAATTTTACTTTAAAGGTTTAATTGCAAAAATTGGATTTTTTTTGACCATTCTATATTTATTATAAGGCATCTGCCTCTCATTGATAACAATTTACGATTGGACCTCATTTGTTGTACGCTGCAGCTGAAAACATATCCTCAAGAAGTATTTTTGGCACTATCCCTGGAGAATGCTCTTTATTGTAAGTGCTGTGTACTTCAATAGTGGTTCCTTTACCTCTTTGCACCTGCACTCAACTCAAACAACACGATTTCTTTCTCTTTTGTTTATATCCGATGTTTATGTGTTGCAGCGGGATGGCCGAACGTCGCATCTCGGGATGGTTCGTGCTGTCGGCCGTTTTCATCGTGGCCGTCTTCGGGCTCTTCTTCACCTTCACGGAACGAAAGACGTGGCCCGAGCAGAGGACGGAGCTGTCTGCGGCTGACATGAGGTTGGTGCCTCCATCCTCGACCCTCTGGTGCGAGGCCGTCGCCCTCACTTCAGACCACCCCTTCGTCGCTTATCAGGTAACATTTGCCTTTCATCTCTTCCTTCAGTACAATTTTTGTTCAGTGTAGTGCAATGGTCTTCAAACTGTGTTCTACGGAACCCTGGAGGTTCACGAGTCACAATCAAAAAATCGAAATGAAATTTAAAAATGAGAATGCAAAATGGATTCACGTTCTCTAAAATTGTTTTAGACCCACAAGGATTTAAAACTCATCCCTATCATTAAGAAACTGAAAATTTTATTCATACATAATAATTTTATTTTACTTTTTAAATTTTTATTATAATATAATAAAGGAATATCAAAACGTTTTAACTTTAATATATATATATATATATATATATATATATATATATATGTGTGTGTGTGTGTGTGTGTGTGTGTAATAATTCCCCCTAGTATCCTTTTTATTAACTCTTTGTACTAATATTTAAAATAATATTTTAATTATTTGGTTCGAAACTAATACCCTATTCTTAATCGTAATCGGCTAGTCCAAAATTCCTGTCCCGCCCATTCTATCCAATCAGAACTACTATTATGTAATCATCACGCGCCTGCACTGCTGGTATAAAAGCAAAAAACTTGTGTAATCACTTTCTTTTGTCTACATGCCTTCATCATGTAATCAGCCGGCTGCAACGCGTTCTATGTTTGTCTTTGTCTGTGTTTGTGCCATGATGTTTGCTTTTTGTTATGTGTAATACGTGTATAAGTATAAGTGTATATGTCCCTACTGGATTTTTATGTGTTTCTGGATGTGAATAAAATGGAATAACGATTTACATGAGTGCCTCTTCGATAATACCGTACTCGACCACGCTCCACGTAACACAGCAAATCACATCACCGGCCACGTCCTACCTTTGGTTTGCCATTGTTTAAATCAACCAATCTCCAGAAACATTATAGAATTATGTCATATATATGTATATATATATATATATATATATATATATATATATATATATATATATATATATATATATATATATATATGTATATATATATATATATATATATATATATATGTTAATTAAAAAAGGTGTATACTAGATTGTTTGATGATATTCATAAGGTATATACATGTATATGCTTACTAGATTGTATATATATATACATATATATATATGTATATGCTTACTAGATTGTATATATATATATATATATATATATATATATATATATATATATATATATATATACTTACTAGATTGTGAATGTTTTTTGTTTACTACCCCAAGTTTCACGAGATAGTTTTATACTCGTTAGCACAATGTCTTGCGAAACTTTATAGTTTTCTAATGGAAAATGCACCTTTTCATATTTGTGGAAAAACATCAACAATATATCAACAGATTAAATGTTAAAAATCTAAATTTAAGCAAGAACATATCCTAAATTTTATGTTGCAAATTCATGCAAAATACACGGTATTTCTTACACAGCTATAAACATTTTAATGCATTCAAAACAACGTGTATAAGTGAAAAATATTTCTCAATATGAGTGGCTACAAAACAAAATATAAAAACAAATTAAACTCAGAAAATGTAATGATATTGCAGTTATTCTCAATAGCCCAAGACTTGGACGTTTTGTGTGAAAAAACGCAAGCACATATCATAGATACTAAGCATAATGCATCGATAGGTGAAATTTGGATCACAGATTAATATTATTAATGAGTAAATTATATTAAAAGTAGATTAAGATTTATTAATAATAAATGCAATTCTTTTTTAATTGCGTTTACATTGATTTGTTGTTGATCTATTTTAAATATTATTTTAAGATATATTCTTTAAGTGTGTCTGTTGAATAAGGTTCCACGAAAATACTATGTAGTTCTAGGGGTCCCACTAGAACACCCTTTAGTTCTAGGGCAGGGGTGGCGAACCTTTATGAGTCAACGTGCCATTTTTTCTAAAGAAATGCTTAATAGCGTATAGACGTGCCGTCAAATAATTTTGACTTGTGATTATTAATAAAATAATAAAGCAAAATACTAACAACACAAAGCTCTTATTTACTACGAAAAGATACATTTTGCACTGTATAATAGTAAATGTTTGAATTATACTTATAATTAAATTTAAGTAACATTAGTGTGACTTCTTTTGTTGCAGATTATATATATAGATGATAGAGATAGCTTATATTAGGATTTTAAGATGTTATTTTTTGCAGAACGCATGCTGAATTGGAGTCATCTGTCAAACGGTTCCTAAACGAGTGTTTATGTTATTAATTTCTAAATATAATTACTCATAGGTATAGGTCGATGAAATTATGGTTTAAATAGCATGAGCTTGCTTTTTCAAACAGTTAAATGTACCTGGAATCGAGTTTAGACTTTCCAAAATTTAGTTATTGACATTTTTACTTATATTGCTTCTTAATCTTTCTGTTTCAATCAATTCCAATTTTTCCTTGTTTCAGTACGTTTTTGTATCCATATTGAACTAGACTAGAAATCATTAAGTTGCATTTCAAAAATTCTTCAATTTCCAACCAATTAAATTGGGGCAAGTTCAGTTTATCAAGAGGTCTCATCAGGGTACATAATAAACTTGAGCGTTTCTGATAATTCTTTGAACTGAGAAAATCTCTCTGAAAATTCCTTGATTGAAGAATCGATTAGAGAAATAAATTCTTCAATAACTATTTCTTTGTCTGGTTTCTCGTGTACATCTTAATCATTGAAATAGTTTTTCAAGTTTGGGGATCCTTGTAATAATATAGTTTCTGAACTAAAATGCAAACCGTTTTGATCGGTGCCGTACCCAAAATATTGTGTCGCGTGCCATCAATGGCACGCTTGCCAATTGTTCGCCACCCCTGTTCTAGGGATTCCGTAGAGTTGAAAAAGTTTGAAGACCACTGGTGTAGTGTATGGCACAATGGACAAAAGAATCGTAAATTTTTATAATCTCCAATATTAAATGATAAGGATAATGTCCGAGAGTTCCTACTTAAATTTTTAAAAAATATTAGTGGATGTTTATTTTTTTCTTTTTGGTATTTATTTCGGCTTTTGCTAGTATAGGATGCCCCCGAATGTTTTCAAATAATATATTCTAATAAAACAAGCATGATGCAGGTAAAGTTTTGAGGCTCTGTAGAATTATTCAAATATAAGTTTATTTTCTAGCCCTCTCTTCCCCCATTTGTTTTAATCTATTCCTTTTTGACGTAATATGGAAATAATGTAATTTATGTAACGAATAAACGCTAGTGAATTTGTTGTGTAATGCATACTTTATATTTGGTTATCCCTCCTTCCAACTAGTAACAAATCAAACAATTTTTACCTATGAAGTATTGCTTGCTAATGCGTTGTTATATCATTTTGAGGAATGAGGAATTATCATAATTGAAACAAGAATATAATTCTATAAAATCCTTAGAATTTTTTAATGCCTGATATTTTTTTAACTTAGTATAGTAAAATTGATTGCATAAAAATAATTAAAACCGTTAAAAATTACTCTACATATCCCGATTCACATAACTTGTGGTCGTAAAAAAAAATCGTTTAAGAAGCGATTTATTGATGTTTAGTTATGTTTTGTTTTGTTTTTGTTGCTATAATAGACACATTCTTTTTTTACGAAACCTGTGTGTGACCTTACCCTTAAATAATTAATAATCTAAAAAACAGCAGTCACACCTTAAATATGACCAGAGTAACTTGAATTTCAATTAAATATTTTTAAACTACCCAAAATGCTGATGATCTCTACCTCTACAGCTAACATCACGCCTAAATTTATAATTTCTATTTCTATTTTTCTAAAGCTAACACATGTGTATCGCTAATTGAAAGTACAAGATTTATTCGGAGGAAAAAATATTTCCAAATGTTACCACATTGTGGACACCATTGCGTACGTATTTTCATTTCCCATCATTTCGTAGAATTTCAATTGTTATTTATAATGCAAAAACAAAAATGATCTTACATTTATTATGCTTAATGTAGTAATAATTCATTCACAAACATAGTCTTTTGAAATCGACCTCAGTTGCGACATTTACAGTAAAAATATACTATGCAATTCGATGACTTAAAAGACCACAAAAAGAATTTTTAAAAATTTCGAAAGTGTTTTCAGTGATAAATAACGCGACATTGTTTTTGCGGTTGATTAAGATTTCGTGCAGGAAAATGAAGATATTGGAAAAAGAGAAATTACTTTCTTTTTCCGTTCCTTCATAACGTTTCTAGCTCTTTCATTCCTAGTTTTATTCAGTTTCGACAGTACGGTGATTAAGGTATCCGACTACTTGCGACAACTTTTTTTAAGAAAATGGAGCTATGGAGATTTTTTTTGTGGTTTTTAGATTTATTTTGTACATTTTAATAAAAAAAATGCTAAAATTAAGAAGAGAAAAAGAAATTATTATTACTTAAATGGGTAAAAATTTACAAAAAATTACATAAACTGGGCGCACTTAGTGCAAAAATTTATGAACAAATTTTCAATTTTGATGCGTTACTTTGTCATTCATTTTTAAATGACCTTCAGGATGAGAGGTATGCTCATTTTTACAAAAACTAGAGCACTTTATCTTAGTTATTATATGAAATTGCTTAAAAAAATAGTGATAATATTCACATAAGTGACTGTATATTTTGTAATAAAACAATGATTGAAAAATCTGATTGTTAAAACACTTCTGCTATTATACAGAACATACACAAAAAATTTCAGTTAATTATTTTCAAAACTTTTTAGAAATCGCTATCCCTGCTCGAGCATTTTCTAAAAAATACATTTCGAGTAAAACGCATTGTAAAGTGTGGCACCTTGTTCAATTTAATGGCATCTGCTTTCATTTCTAGTGAATGGAAAACAAAAAACTTGGTATTTTTTATAAAGCTAATAAAAGATAGTATATAAAATAAATCCTAAGAAAAAATTTATCAACTTTTGAAAAAATTTATGATTTTAGAGTCGGATACCTTAAGGCTCCTGTCTTCCGCTATTTTGAATTCTTCAACGTAATATTTATATACATATATATATACTATGGAGTTTCTTCCTCACTTCTAAACTATAATATGTATTTTTTCCCCATTATATTATACACACATGTCCATAAATTAAGGATAATTCAGAATCCCACAGAAATTGAACTCTAAAATAAAAATTTCACCTGTAGAATTATCACACACATCTTGAAGAAAAATATGCAAATTACAGGAAACCACCAGATGGCGCGGATAGTACGTCACAATGACGAGAGTGTAAGAGAGGGGTATATAAGGAATGGTGGCAAAGAAGTAAAATTGTTCACAAGCGCTTTAAAAGCCTTTCAATTCATTAATCGCATAGTTATGGCACAAAGGAAGCATTTGGATGATTTTTTACGTGGTAGAGTTATTGGGCGACTGGAATGTGAACGTACCGAGCTGGAAGTATCCGAGGAACTTGGAATCGCCCAGACTGTCATCTCCAGGCTTTGGCAACGATTCCAAGATGATGGTAATGTGAGTAGATGTTACAGCACAGGTCGCCCCCGAGTTACAACGCCGAATGAGGACCGGTATATTTGGCAGTTACTGCCAAAAGAAACAGACGGAGCACAGCATCAGACCTGTCTCGTCAGCTCTCTTCAGCTATCGGTATGACATTTTTAAGGCAGACCGTGTACAGACGCTTAGGGCACATTGGTCTATATGCTCGTAGGCCTGTCAGATGTGTTCCACTTACCGCAACTCACTGTCGCCTGCGATTAACCTGGAGTAGAGAGCATGCATTGTGGACACCACAACAGTGGTCTTGTGTGATGTTTTCCAGGTTGTTGTGATGTCCAGGTTTAGTTTGCAGTCTGATTCTCGCCGGACTATGGAGAGCGCCAGGTACCCGTTACCACCAAGAGAACACCGTTGAACGACACCGTTACGGTGGTGCAGGATGACTCGTTTGGGGAGGAATTATTCTTGTGGTTCCAGAACTGACCTGCATGTTCAGAGTGTAACGATGACAGACCACATCTATCGGGATGTCATTCTGGAACAACATGTACGTTTATTTCGGTGCGCCATGGGTGCTGAATTTCTGTTTATGGATGACAACGCCCGTCCTCACCGTGCAAACATTGTAGACGAATGCCTTCAATCGGAGGATATCACCCGTATGGATTGGCCAGCATACTAACCGGACTTGAATCCAATCGAGCATGTGTGGGATATGCTTGGCCGACGAATGGCAGCCCGTCAACCTCCTCCCACCTGACTACCGGAACTTCGGAGGGCATTGCTTGATGAGTGGTGCAATATACCCCAAGATCAGATTGATAATTTGATACTCAGCGTGCCTAGGCGTTGTAAGGCCTGTATTGCATCGTCCGGGAGACATACTCCATATTAACCATGTTATACTGTTTTTTGTAAATAGGTTCTTTTTTTAAATTTGCTCCAGGGAGTAAAAATCACAATTTTTATTAATTATGTCAAACATATAGCATCTTTTTTGCTCTTTACCTTTTGTTTAATAAATAGACTTTACAAAAAAGTCAAATTTGTTTTGCTTCTGTCTCTTTCTTTGCCAGAACTTCATTATCCTTAATTTATGGACATGAGTGTATTTTATCTAAACTTTGTTGCTAGATTGTTCGCGTATTTCCCGCTCATTGTACGCATCATTCTGAATTCATTGTAAAGGCTCTAGTAGAATGACAACTTCTTTATTCCTGATTTTTTTCAGGTGAGCGTTCCTCCTCTGATCGAGCCGAAGCACTTGAACAAACAGCGGGTGAATCTGAATTTAAAACTGAACGGAGGCAGGAGCGGAAACTTCATGAAACTCAGGTATTACCTCCTGCCCGCTTCCGTCGTAGAAATATCGACTTGTGCCACACAAGCGGGAGCTCGCTTACTCGTATTCAAGGTAACATTCCCTTTTTTTCCATATGTGCTATTGAACATTTTTGTAAAAAAATTTTAATAGTGCAGATGAAATTGGTAAGTCAAGGTTATGTATATTGTTACGGATCGTTCCCTTCTTTGCCGAAAGAGTATTGCGGCTGAAAACATTTGTAGGAATAGATCTTGACAACAAATCTGGTCAATAATTCTCCAAATTTGGTGATAAAAATAAATGCACCTAGAACAATCTAGAAGGATCTAGGATGATTATTTGATGAGAAAAGTTTAGGAGCTCGTAGAAGATTCTGGCCTATATTAGTACGAATCAGGGAAGCAACATTGCAGTCAAAGCTTGATAAAGAATGTGAGTTCTACTGGAAAATCTACTACAATGACGAAAGAGTTACGTTTTAAAGAACAACTTATTCCCAAAGAACCTGCTTGTTTATTGCATTGAAGCTTTCCTACATTTGAAAAACGATCAACCACGTAATCTTAAAGATTTAAACTTAACTTTTTCGTATTTATAAAAGTTTTATACACTGAATTGGATATTCAATAATTATAAAAATTTAAATATATCTAACCTTTGTTATAATTTTTTTTATAAAATGAGAATCGATTATCTATGGATAATTGAAAATCGGCCTTTGTATGTAAAGTTTGTCTTTAGATGTTTTGAAATGGTAAATGCTTAAGAAATGTGTTTTTGTTCGTGGTAAGCTTAGATCTCGTGCATTTTTCTCATATGTGACTTAAGTATTATGTATTCATGTCATAGATTTTTAAATTTTTGGTAACAAAGGATTGGATTCGTGAAATACATGTAATAAGCAGTAAGATTATTACACATTGTTTTCATCAGTTATTCATCTGTGTTAATCTTTAAAAAGAATCAAAATGATTAATCCACAACAAATGGGTCGCTAACTCAGCACATTTTCAAGCATTATATATCGAATATTATTAGTCCGTTGCCAAATTATGTAACGTACTAATCAACAAACGATTCTACTTCATAAATACATCAGAATAATCCCATATAAAGTATTTTGGTATTTATAAAACATAGATAATGTGTTTCAAAATTCTTGAATAATTGACATTATTAGAACGATGAAATTATAAGATCTATCTTTATTTCTATCTAAGTAAAATATCTTCATTCTTTCATATATATCCAAAAACAAGTAGTATAAAAAAAATTTTTAAGTGAATTCCACTACTTCGTTTGAAAAATAGAATGGCGCCATTTGTTGCAGCCAGTTGTAACCTCATCAGAAAAAACTTAGAATAAATTTAAAATTAAAAATAAAATTTAATTAATGAATTAATATTTAAAAAAAACTGTATTAACATCAAATGTCACCCACTAAAAGTTTAAAAAAACGTATTTGAACTTCAATGGATGAATAGAAAGTATTTTATTAACGATTGAAAATTTGTACCAGATATATATATATATATAGGGAGAGAGTGAACTAATAGTAAGAATCGAATAATAGTTCAGATACATTTATTATAGAAATGATAGACATTACAATTCATTTTTATTACAATCATAAATTCTTATTTTCTCTTCAGGGTGAGAAAGACATATCAGAGTGCCTTCAGCATCTGTGCGATGACGACAGCGATGAGTCGGATTCATATGAAGACAATTTAGAAGACGATGATTCTGACTGTTCCAGAAAATGGGACACTAAACAGTGTTCCTCCTTGGTCAAGTGAGTGATGCGTTTCTCGGCATCTTTTGGAAGAAACGTTTTCTACGGTGCATGGACGCAAAAAGTTCCTTAACCCTTTATCTACCGCAATATGATTTACTGCAGTTTTTTCATGCAATGTTTTTTTGGATCACTGCATTGACAATTAAGGCATATGTATAGGTAAAATACTCAACTTTCGGAAATTTAATCTCTTAGAGCTAATTCATTAATTAAAAATAATTCAACTGTAAAATTAATTATACACAATATTCACTTAAAATAATCAGTCAAATCGTTTTGTAAGGTCTTCATTAACATACAAAAAAAATAAGCCACTTGAACTGTTTTTTCGGCACAAAAATGGTAATATTCGCAATCCACTTTAAACGCCGTCAACTGAAAACGCAATTTCTGCTATAAAACTATTCGCCTTCCCCGCTAAAATACTCATCATAGAACACATGCTGCCCTATATCTCGGAAGAGTGGATTTCAAAGAATATCCCTTTTGAGTATCGTTAGAATATTCGGGAAAATGGTTATTCTATGTAATGTTAAAGTGAGTGGTACTTATAAGTATCGTCGGTAGAGAGATAAAGGGTTAAGCGAAACTCTTAGAAAAGCAAAGTGTAAATTAGTATTGAAGTCATATATCGTGTGTGACTAATTCATTTCTTTATGAAGTTGTAATTTTTTTCAGTGGTGAAAACAAATGTGGGGCTTAAGGGCTGAAACCCCACTCTTGTTATTATAAGCAAATATTTATTTTTTTAGAACATAGTTTCTTAAAAAGCAAAAATTGGCAACATGAACTGTTAAGCGTCACATGAACTATGACATCACTCTATTAAATGGAGAAAAATGATTTTATTTCCAAAGCGTTACATTTATTAAAAGGTAATAGACATTACTTAAATATTTAAATCTTCCAATTCTGAGAACTTGAGAAAATTCTATTTAACATAAAGTGCATTTCTTCTTATGAAGATTTTGAATTCTGTCATTGATGATAATCTTCAACGCTTCTTTAGTTGTTTAATGATAGTATTATCATTAAACAACCAATATAAGTTTCTTTTATCACATATCAAGCGGGGGGAAAAAGAAATGTTATACACGATCTTGAAGATATTTATTTTCGCCATAACTTCGCCATTTTCGATAATAACATCACTGATAAAGAATGCTGTTTATGTATTATATTCCGAAATTCATTCCATTTTTCTTTGAAGATGCCACCCCAACACGTGAATACTGACAGGCAGATCTGATAACATCTCTTTCCTTGGAGTAGCTTGCATTTTCTGTTCATGAATTTTCAATGAGAAATATGCGTAACTCCGGACATAGCGTGGCAACAGAAAAACTGCGCTTTTTGACACGGGCTAGTAAAGAAGAATTTGAACTTCGTTGTTATATAAATTTTTAAATAATTCAGGTGTTGATGTTCAATAAAAAGATGACTATCACTGCATTTACGACTTTTGAATGACGGATTCGAGTTTTGAATGCCTACTTCTGATATACTTGAGATGCCTTTTAAAAATATAGGAATAATTTTGCTGAAGAAATAAAATTACTTTTTAAAGCGGCATCTACATCAACTATTAAAACATTCTAAAAATATATTTTAATAAACGGTTATTTTTTAAATTTATTTAAAATGTAGGTAAATATTATTTTTTAAATCCAAAAGCTAGTTAGATAGTTTATATTCTATTTAATTTGAATACTCGCTTAGGAGGTCTCAGGGGTGTTAATTTTGTGTCTAAAGCTGAAAATATAATATAATTTTCGATTACATTTAATTCTTTAAGGCATAAATAATTAATTAATTAATAATTAATTAATAATTAATAATTCGATTCTTTTACATATTATTTATAAAGGAATAAGGTTTCAAAAAAGTGTAAAATGTTTAAAATATAGTCATAATTTTAAAAATTATAAGCATATGAAAATAAGAGACATTTTTTTAAAGAAATATTGAGTAAATTTTACGTTGCACATGTGCTATTTTCTAAAGTATCTCTAATTACCAGCAATAAAAGGATTTATAAAGTTAAATCAAAATTTATTACACTGTAACATTTATATATAGAGTAATATACATATATATGTATATAATATTTTTTAAAAAAAAATAAGAATTTTTTTATTTTTATTAATTAATTTTAATTTTAATTATTTTTGTTAATTTCAATATCTTTTTAAAAATTTGAAATAAAAAATGTATATAATATTAAAATTAGATTGGGTTTATAAAGAGTATGATACACATTTTATATTTCTATAAAGTTTTATACATCAAAGTGTTAACGTTTTAGGAAATATCATGCGTAACGTAAAATTTACTTAAAATTTCTTACAGAAATATTCCTTATTTTCATATGCTTATAATTTTTTTAAAATTGTAATTATATTGTGAATATTTTACACTTTTTTGAAACCTCAATCCTTTATAAATAATGTGTAAAGAAATCAAAATATTTAAATTAAACCTCAAAGAGTTATATTTAGTCGAAAATTATTTATATTTTCAGCTCTCGAGACAAAATTACATACACTTAGTCACAAAAGTAAGTATTCAGAGTGTATGTGATGATGTCCTATGAAACAATCAGACCTACAATATTAGAGTTTTCAAATTAACGATTTATTTCGATTACAGTAAAATCGATCTTAGTTACAAAATGAAAAATATTTAAAAAATACAAATATTTAATAAGCAAGATGAGCTTAACTTAAAATAGGATGTAATTTATATCATAAAAATAAGTATGCAAACAAAACCAAAGACATTAATATTGCAAATTTTACAATTTTTCAAAAAAATTAGTAATTTGTTGGATAGCCTTTGGTCTTAATAACAGTTCTCAATCTAGATGGCACTGATTTTACTAAATTTTGAGTGACAGAAGATGGTATTTTCTGCCACTCCTCCAAAAGGGATTCCTCATTCTTAGTTTTGATCTCTTGCTTTCTAATTTGGCGATCAAGATAATCCCACAAGTGTTCAATGGGATTAAGATCAGGTGACCGTGGTGGAGGATTTTACTTGTTTTCAAACGATATATAGCATCCATTCCCGAACAACCCGAGCAGTATGTTTGGGATCATTATGTTGTTGGAAAGTGAAGGATCCATCGAGTCCCAATTTAGAAGTACTTTGGCTTAGATTATTCTTTAAAATATTCAAATAGCTATATTGATTCATTATTCCGTCGATTATAACTAAATTTCCTACTCCAGTTGCTGCCATGCAACCCCAAACCATAATCGAGCCACCACCGTGTGTTACAGTTCCTCTCATGTTCTTTGGTTCTAGAGCTGCATTTGCTTCCCTCCAAACTTTTTGGTGTCCATCTGACCCGTGGATGTTGAATTTTCATCCGAAAAAATCACAGAATTCCAAAAATTTCTGTCCTGCTTTTCATTTTCTTTTGCAAAATCTATTCCTTTTTTGCGATTCACTTTGCTAAGAAATGGTTTTCTTCGCATATTTCGACCATGGTATCCTGATTTCAGTAACACACGGCGAGTTGTTTCAGGATTGCATGACTTCGCAAAATTGTTTTTCACATCAGTTGCCAATTTTGGTGCGCTAATCTTCGGATTTTATTTCACATTTGCAACAATAATTCGCCTTTCTCGGTCCGTGAAAATGGGCGGTCGTTTTGTTCTTGGCTTGTTTAGAGTATTGCCCTCAGCCTGGAACATTTCAATGATTTTTTGCACTGTTGCAGGACTTTTACCTATGATTTGAACGATTTGTCTTTGAGACTTGCTTTCCTTATAGAGCTTTATTATTGCACCCTTTAGATCTTTTGATTATTCTTTTCCACGTGGAGGCATTGGTGAATTGTTGATGTACTTAAAGCTCAAACTTACAAGCTTTGTTGCAAAACTTCTAAACTTATCACTGAAATACAAAAAAATCACTCGAGAAGTTTCATTCAGCATATTTAAAAGTCAAAATTCAGAGTACATACATACTTTTGTGATTTAAATTTCTACTGGTATTTAACAAAATTACTGTTAAAGTTTTTTAAAATATAGTGATTTGGTTTATTTTCATTACTTTATGACTTGAATCAGAAGCTATAAACAACACTCTCCAAAATAATATTTTTCTTATATTTATTTGAGAACTAGAGCTTTTTTACTTAAGCTATGAGTTGCATACTTACTTTTGTGAGCAAGTGTAGTTCCAAGCTTATTTTTTTACGGAATGACTTCTTTCTGTGTTTTGGCAAATATATAAACCGTAATACTTTCTTAAACGAAACTAATATTTTGTGTCAAAAAATTAAATATTATTGTTCTAAAAACGTTTATTTTTTAGTAAAAAAAGTTTTGCTTGAATTACTTGTATAGAACCATGATATAGTAGTGCATACAAGTACTATGAATTTTAATTGACACAGTTAAATAATATTTTTTACAAGCCTGCTAAAACAAGAAATTTAATCTTATAAATAACTTAATACATTAATTTTTAAAAAAAGTTTTTGAACAATATTTTTTGTGAAAATCAGCTATTAACATTGCAAGAATAATTGAACAACAATGTCTCAACTTAATATTTTATTGCTTCTGTAAATGAAATTCAGTGTCTTCTCTGATTTGTTACCAAAGGCTTTAAGCTAATATACTTTGATAACTCGTTTTTCTGATGTACTAAATATTTTTTCATCATATATCAATAATGAAGACTAATTAAAACTAGTGAATAACCACTTTTTCGGTATTGTTAAAGGAATCACGTGATACCGTCTAATGATGGAGCAGAGGAGACAACCTTCAGTTGCGACGACTTCCTAAACGTCCGGCCTGTCCAGCTAAACATCTCGTCGACTGATTTCTACGAAATTGTCGTCATCAACACCAACCAACACAAATCCAATGCCATAGGACTCCGCATTTCTCTCGATAGATCGCGATACACCATACATAAATCTGGACAAACTTTCGACATGTGCAGCCTTTCCACCACATGCACCATTGGTGAGTTGGGAAAGAAATTTATCTCTATTATATTCTGCTATTGGTATTTTCCGTAATACGCATTAATTTAATATCAGTAATGTAGTGTCTGAGACTACTGTTGGCGGGGAGTATGGAATGTTGGCGCGAATCGGCGCGGCTTCGGTAGGGTTAATGTGTTTTGGAGGGGAAAGGGTTTTTTTCACCCCGGAGAGTACCGTCGAGGGAAGGAAAAGTCCCTTATGTTTTTAAAGCGGGAAGCGCTAAATTGTTTGGGCCGAAGGAAATGGAATTCCTTTGGTGCGAGACTGACGCACAGGCGTGGTCTCTCACCGAAGAGAATGAAGAAGAGATAGTCTCTTGGGATTGATTTGAGAAATGATGGACATTGTAGTTTGATTGTTATTTGATTGTCTTTAATTAAGATAATTATGTTAATCAAAATAATGTATTTAGTCAAGATAATTATGTTAATCAAGATAATGTATTTAGTCAAGATAATTATGTTAATTAAGATATTGTATTTAGTCAAGGCAACTGTTTGAGTTGATTTAATTATGTTTGTATTGATTGATTTGAGAAGTAATTAAGAAAGTAATAAAGACTTTACAAGTAACTTAAAGGAGAATATAAGGGCCCCCCTGCAAAGTCAGGTTTTGGTCCCCAAGACGGATCTTACGTACTTTTCAGTGAGGCTTTGTGCCCCCTAGAATCCTAGGCCCTCCCGCGATTGCGGTAGTGTACGTTACGCCACTGTTTAATATCGTTGCCGTGATCTGGAGTGAGGCTGCGATAGGCGAGTAGTCATGGTCACGAACTCCTGACCCCAAGGGGGTGAGTTCGAGTTCTGATGCCACTAAAATCCACCCTAGTGTATACGTATATATCAAATTCGTATACTATAAATTTCGAAAATGTTATCTTAAAATCGCAATTTTTCATAATGTATGAAGTTAAACTCCCATTTAGCATTACAATGTAGGGCCAAAATGGAATATATTTTGTTTTGAAAAAATGAATGGATCTCGGATGGAAATGAATAGTACCGGGAAAATATAATTAAAGTTTCAATTACGAAATGCTGTAAAAATAGAATTACTGCGCAGAATGGCTTCAAATTTAAACTGAATATAGTTGAAGGGGAAAACGGTATGACATAAAAAAAATTGATTGTTGCGTTTTTTGCGGTTTCTGGTCCAATGACAATTAAAAATCGATTTTTCCCATCCTATGTGGTACGACATTGCCGTTGTGGATAAATTTTTCATTTACAGTGCCACAACTGTAGAATGACAGGGAAGTCGTTTTTTCCCCATAAAAAGCCGAAATAATAATATACATTGAAGAGTACAATTAGTTTAATGTCCAAGTCGTTTTAAAGCCGTCATAATTCGATTGTAGCCGAATCCACTTTCTTTATGCCGTTTACACTCTTTTAATATACTTTGGAACCTCCCTTGCTTACATCATACTGATTTCCCCTTTTCAAACATGTTCAGTTCAAATTTGAAATCATACTGACCAATGGTTCTTTTTTACAGCATTCTAAAAGTGCAACTTAAATTATAATTACTTTATATAATAAAACATACTGACCCAAAACCGGATCGAACTATCAGATTTTAGCTGATGCATCCTGAGAATTTTCTACTTGAAAGAGTATTCAAAGTTTGTAACCTTAGGCGAAAAAGTTTTAAAGGAAGTAAATCAAGAGTTGGGCATGCACAGATATTTCATAAGAGAAAATATAAAGGACAATTGAAAGGATAAATTATTTTAAATGTAAACATTTGGTAATAAAATTAGACCACAGCCTAAGTGGCGTTGAACTTCCTATGATTAAGGCTGAGATAAGAGTTTTAGAAAGATGAAGATCTCTATAGTATCTCCCTTTTAGAGTCTTTGGAATATCTAAAATATTTTAATACTTCAATGTTTTAAGAACCTCCTCCAGAATTTGAAAAAAAAGTCATGTGCTTAATTATATCAAAAATTAAAAAATTGTGACAAATTAAGAAACGACTACGCAATTCACAGTGTCGTACACAAACCTCTCTCATGGAGAAGGGACGGCTGCCGTAACCCAGTGGTCAAGGTAGGGATCATGGCAGGCACGTCATGAGTTCGAGCCCAGTACCACTAAAGACCCACCGTGTAGGGGAACGAAGCACGTTAATTCTGTCTAGAGCTCAAACGTCCTCCCGTTGGTGTGGTGTGCTAATTAGGAGAGGAGGATTCTAGCTAAGGTGTCGTCCACGTCACTTGATCATGGTTCAAAATGACGAGGTCCGTCGCCAAAAAGCCCTCGTGTAGCTGAACAGTGCGACGTTAATATTCACTCACTCATGGAGAAGGGATTTACATTAAAAAGACACGTTGGCAAAAGTGTCAAAAAAAACTCTCTGTGGTAAAAATTAAAAATCTGCTGTCTGTGGGGGAGGTTTGAACCCCAAAATCTTACTCTTGTACTTGCCACTGATGGAATTCGAATTAGAAAACACTTGTCTTTATATATTTTCAACAAACGAATAAACGTGAATGTCGTTATTTCCCATTTACGGGTAAAACGTTATGGATAGTTACGAATCAACGTATCATTTACACAGAAATCGATGTAAGTATCTTGTAGAACTTTTCTGACCTTATCTGTCTCGTGAAAGAAATGGGATTTCGAAATTTGAATAGATAAACTATTTGAAATCCTCATGTTATAGCAAAATGACTGACGCATATTGTTTGTTAAGGTCATTTCCTTACGTCTTATCTGTCGGGAGATTATTTTCAGACTTGCGTCAAAATATAACTAAATAGATTATTCTGGAAAATATATCTTTCTGATTCGGCATAATATTGTGATGAAACTCAAATTCTTTTGATTATGCATCAGATTTTGAATTTATAAATAGGAAAAAAGTTCCTCCCCCCTGATTTCATTCACAATCATTACTTATCATTTGCGTAACTAGTCCTGAATGGGCCCTAATCAAGATACCATGGAGGCATTTTTGGGTCCCCTTACGATTTTTTATGTACACATGTTGTGGCCCTGTATCCTGGGGGCCCCGTATCATTGTCACGTCCGTAGCTACGCCCCTGTTACTTATGTACTTGTTGACTTTTTTCTTTTTTGAAATTTTCATTAAAATTTTGACTGAAGGTATCTAAATACATAATGTTTTTATTTTTAACATTTATTTATTTTTGATATTTCAGAAAATTGTTAATTAAACACAATTCATTTATAATTATTAAAAACATTTAAGAATACAAAATGATTCTTATATATATTTATATATATATTGAGATTTATGTGCAGGTAACACAACTTGAATAATGAGCCATATACAAGAGGGGAGAACAGCAACTTGCTCTCATGAACGCTACTGTTATTAGTGAGTATCGATTTGTTGACGGGATGGTGAAGTTTGAAGAATTCAGAACCAGCTTATTTATCGTCCTCGTCACTTGACCTAGGTTCAAAATTACGAGGTCCATCGTTAGTAGCTCTCATGTGGCTTAAGAATGCGATATTAGTAAAAAAAAATCAAATCGAATACTGATTTGATTTCGATCTTACTTCTTGTTGTTTGAATGCCGTTTGAAAGTAGTATTTGTCTTTGATCAATCTGTATTAGAATACAATTCGTAATAATTTATTTACGTAGTAAGTCTTAATATAAATACATTTTACATATAAATACATATATACTAATTAAAAGAATAGTATATATGTACATATCATTTGCTATGCAGACATGCTCTAATTACATGGACCTATTAAACAATCAGCCAGAGAAATAATGGAGACAGCTGAATGTTACCTTTAACTGGCTAATAAGTTTCATGCGGTGGAATATAGAAGTTAGGTTAATGAGGTACTAGCAGGTGTCGGCCTCGTTATTTGATAATGGTTCAAAATTGTCAGATCCGCCGGCAGTCGACCTCATGCTGTTACAGTATGTCGTGGATAAAAAAATCTAAAGAAGTTGGTTGCATGTGTGTATGTGTATGAATTCCTCGTGATTTCCTTTGATTTGTCCGTTTCACTTGTATGCAATGGGCTCATCTCATGACGGTCACATGATAAAGACAAACACGTGTTCTATACTGGATTTAAAACAGACATCAAACTAATCGTACTTGTTTGATTTGTAAGACTTGGGTAGAATTTCAAATTTCATGATTGGGTAAAAATGTTCAAATGTATCAAAAATAAATTTCTTCAAAATATTTTAAAATTTTTTAAAAATCTTATTTTATGCATGTGCTTTTAAATAAAATGCATTTTGTTTTCAGATATGTGCATTATTGTTGTTGGCAAATTTGTATTCTTTAAGAAAAAGTTTCTGAAAATTAAAAGTTGGCAACAACGGAGCGCATGAACTTATTAGCTGGAAACACATGATTGCTTTTGTCGTGTGACTATGATGTCACATGAGAGTTTAAACTGATTGGTTAAAAACACGTAGATGTCATTATCATGTGATTATGACGTCATGTGAATTGAGTTCACTGATGTCAATGATTTATGTCTTTCCAAATTACCCGATAAAATATATGATGGTGGCTCATTAACAACTGGAGTAATAATTTTCTAAATATTTTTGAATTAACAATTTTGGCTACTGGTATCCAAACACCCCGACTTAGATTGAAATAACCTATTCATTTATAATATATGTAGATTAATTTCGGAAACATATTACCTCTGCAGTGTCGAGTCGCGACGTAAATTTATTGCCGTCTTATGTTAATATAAATCCTCTGGTCTATATAATTATATTCAGCTTATACAGTGTTTGAAACTCAGTGGCTGAGTGGTTAGTGCATCGCGCTATCACGCCACAGGCCCGAGGTTCAAACCTCGGGCTGGGCAAGGTTGACTCTGCCCTTTACCTCTTCGGTCGATCGAAAAAGGAGTACCAAGCTTGCTTGGGAACTTAACACTGGGGGTTTCGCGTCAGACTGACCATCTTGACCGGAGCATTTGTCATGCACCTCAGGTCACGTATACTGATTTGGGCACAGTAGGCCTTGGCCCTCATGGGCTGTCACGCCACTGAGTTAAGTTGTACAGCGTTTATTTTAGAAACATTGTATGAATAAACCATCCCAAAGTACCCTTTGAACTTGAATTAGTGTCCTTGGTGTTTCCATTTAGTTATGTGTTAACACATGCTGATTTATTTTAGTATTTTTGATAGTTTATAAATAGAAATTAAATGTGTTTTTCCTAAATCGTTCCCTAACTGATATGATTTCATTTAATTTACGCTGCATTTTGAAGCAACTCGATGGGGAATGGCGACAGACTTCGTAATTTTGAACCACGGTCAAGTGATGAAGACGTCACCTGAGCTGCCACCTTGTCTCCGAACGTCCACACCCTACTAATTTGACCCTCTACATTGTGCTTTCTTAGTGGCGCAAAGATTCGCACCCATATCTCGACAACGCTGTCCTGGAGTTCGCAAACATGACCACTCGAACTCCGCTGCTCTCGACCCTCCCGTAACTGATAGGGTCATTTTTTCTCAAGTTCAGCTCTTTGTTGAACAGCTACTTTCCAGCAGTCTCTCTTACATTACCTCCCCCCTTGGAGTATCGTGAGGTGACGTTTTAGAAGACATATCATCCTCTTTATTTCACTTATATCAACTGAGAATAAAAGCCTTTCTTTGCTTTCTATTAATTGGAAGTTTTTTGAAATTTAAGAGATAATGTGTATGTGTGTGTGTATGATTTTTTTCAATGAATTATTTATTTATGCGTTCTTTTTTTTATTCCTTTAGGTCTTTCTTTCGCATCCAGAGACAGAGCGTTGGTGTGGATTCCCGACGAACCCAACTCCGGGCGTTCCACGTTCATCATCCGTTCCCAGTGCAAGCCAAGACTGGCCGTCTTTGCCATTTTGTCCGTCTTCTTCCCCCTTATCGTGTTCTTGGGGGTGGCGTTCGTGGTGCGAGCCGACCGCGAACGAATCATGCGCATTTACAGCTGCAGGGGTGGACTGGAACGCGAACAAGAACGATCTGACTCTAGGTTTGTGGCCCCCTTATTAGACGATTTGGTGTCCGGTAGTGGAGACTTTACCCATTTTCCTGTCCCTGAAACGCAACATACTCAATCAGACGAACTACCTCCCCCTTATCATACCCTGTATGATCCGCCGCCCCCCTATGCTTGTGTGAAAGAGGAAAACAAGTGAAATCTTTCTTGCTGTGAACATTTTTGAAAGGTTTTGAACTACATTTTCATTTAGTTGGGGGTCTGTGTGCAAAACATTTCCATCCATTTATTCATGTTATGGATTTCAACAAACAATTTTCGTTCTTTGGCAGCGTGCAATAGTATAGAGAATAAGATGTTTTTCAAGATTTGATTGTGTGAAATGTGGAAATTTTTAGGGGAAAACGTTTGTGTGTGCTGAAAAGTTACATATTTCGTTGTGTTTTAAATATTTGTACATTTAACATATGGGTAAAACCGATTTTTTCGTTTTCTGTTCTTTTCAAATGTCTCATAGAAATTGAAATGAAAAACCAAGTACCGTTGTTGCTACATCTTGTTAAATTGTGGATCGAACCAATATTGTAAAACCTCCAGATTGTAATATTTTTATTGATATGTATTTTTCCTCATTAATGAGTTACTACTTTTAATATATTTTGTTTGACTTAAGTTATAAATATATACATGTCTTTTAAATGATAAAATACTGTTTTTCATGAATGATTTAAACTTTGGTTCCATCCCATTTATTTAAGTCTTTTACTTGCATTTCTGCTAGTATTTAAACAATATTTAAATAGTGCTTGTTCTGTTGGTAATACACACGTAATTCTTGCACAAATGCTTAAAATATTGCGTAAAAAGTATTTATTAAATATTTTGAATATCTAAAAAACAAATTTTTTTTATGAATAAGTAGTATAAATAAAACTTATGTACTATAAAGAATTAATAAAAATTTTGTTAAAATTAATGACATTTCAGGTTTTTGAAAATACTGACTTTTATCCTTGGTTCATTAAATAATTGATAATACTAATTTTAATAAGTGGTAATTCTAATTTTCATAGTACAGAAGTAAAACAGTAGGTTTTTAAGAAAGTTCTAATTATAATAAATGCTTTATTAAATAAATTATAATAATAATTTTAATTCCATTTTTATATATAATAAGTGCTAATACTGATTTCAATAACAACCAGGCAGTATTACAGGCAGATAATACTAATTTTAATAAGCGTTAAACTAAAAATAAATTTTATGTTAAAAAATTTATTGCAATCCAAACATATAAAAAAACATTTAGAAAACAAACGTGTTTTTACTATTTATAAATAATTGATTATCAAATTCTATCGTATCATATGCTAGAGTTAAAATTTGTAATAGTTTTTCATATTTGATCAGTAAAATAACTAACTAAACTTATCTGAATACTCGGATAATGGTTTCTTCCGAGATTTTCTTGAACATGACCCATCAAAAGCGATTCATTCTGATGTGAGATTCAAAACGCATAAATTAAAAATTAAAATTCCATTTCTTAGTAAACAATGCTCTTTACTAATAATACCATTTATTTAATTAAAATAGCTATGTTTGATTTAATACCTGGCTGAAATCTAATAACACGTGTGTAATGTGCTTGATATGATATAAAAGTGTTATTTTTTTATTATTTATTTCTATTTGTAATTCCTTTCAACTTCAAGTACTGCAGTTTTAATCGATAATTGAAAGGTAGTTATTGAGAACCCTTTGATTGTTAGGAATTTAATCAATAGAAAATGGTTTGAATATAGTTAATAATCAGAATATATAAATAATTTTTCTTGATTTTATACAAATCATCTGATTCTGATGTGTTAAAAACACGTTCTTTGTCAATGAAGATTTATAAGAGATTGTCCTAAATCAATTTTTAAATTGTTTAAAATGTGTCTCATTTCAGAATTTCTAGCACGATTTATAGGTAAATCTACCAACAGCTTTTTTAATTAACGACGCTAAAGGTTCCAGGTGGAATGTCTTTGCTAAGAGCATTTTATTCAGAAGTTTTGAGATACTATCATTAACTTTTACAACATTTATTTTTTTATGTAAAAAATTGTTATTTTTAAAGCGTTTAAGTTTTTTTTTAAAAAAAAATCGAATTTTGTTTAATTCTTTACAATTTTTTAAGGAAAAAAAACATTCTAGTCTTGGAAGATATCATTCCATTGCTGAAGAATATGTAAATGATGTATGTATATATTTCGTGTACTTTTCTAGTCGCATTCGAACATTTTTCATTGTTTTAAAATGTGTTTTTGTTGTAGAAAAAAAAATGTCAAGTACTTCAGTCGATTTTTCAGAGTCTTTAGAGACAATTATTTTATATATTGTATACATATATGTGCCATGTTTATAAAAAATAATAAAAAAAGCTGTTAAATCTCTAGAAAGTTTGTTGTGTTAGTTTTTTTAAATTTATATATGATTGATATTAAATTTTAGTACAAATACATCTTGTAAGATTATTTTGTTAAATAATTTCATTTGAGGATTCATGAAAAAAAAATATTTCTATAACCTTCCAATTCATTTAATAAATTTCGAAATGTTGTTGCAATTTATTTAGAATTTTATTAATCCTTTTTTTATTACTATAAATTTAATTTGAATTTATAACAAAGTTTATAATTTTTAGACGATTTGAATGTTATTAAAATGAAATGAATATTAAACGGTAAAATATGTATCTAAATTATATGATTTTAGACTGTTTATATTTTCATACTGAATCCATTTCTTTTATTACACAACGCATTTTAGGATTTTTATTAGGATTCCAGCTTTATAGCACTTACTCATAATGTGAATTAATGTAATTGTAATTATAGAATTTACAGTGGAAGAAATGTTGCTTAAACTCAAAATGCTTTAGAAAAATTCAAGAAAGCCCGATATAAGTAAAAATTAGACTAAAAAATTAGTAAAAATATAGCATTTGTAAAATTTTGATTCCAAGTCCTCCTTTTTTGTTCATATTAAATTTATCTAAAAAATTAGTAAAAATATAGCATTTGTAAAATATTTGCTTTATTTTTTCAAGTCTTTTCGAAGGAGTTCAGAAGAGAGTGTAGTCGAGATCAGAATCTGTGCGCTGAGTACGATAAGAGACAGAGACTATATCTGTTTGACTTCCTGCTAGTTGAACTCTTCTGGAGAGCAGTTTCTAGAACGTTGTAAAGTTTGTTAATTAATCTATTATTATTCAAGTAATTGGAGTCGTTGGCTGTTTATCCCCACACACATTTACAGCAATATTTTTTTTCGACGGTATGTATACGAACGATTTAACGTATTTTTACTCCAAAGAACGTCTAAAGAAAGTTAAAATATAGATGCTTTTTTTTGTTGTTGTTTTGTTTTGTTTCTAAATTAGTCTGTGGTTACTTCACAAATGAAATGTACTAAGTCCTCTGCTTGAACCATAAAACACTCCTGCAAATCCTCTGAAGTAATATTGCAGCAAAAATCTATGCTGCCCTTATTGCAAATTTTATTTTCTCTTTAAAAAAGTATGAAGTATGTTTTGGAAAATTTTGTGTTACAGCAAATGTTTTAATACTGGATGCTTTTAGAAACATAATTTTGCAGTGCTACATTGAGTGGTTACTTTAATTATGATCACTTAATCAATGTCTCGTTGAGCAATATTTTGGCTTAAATACAGATTTGATTCTTCTTGACTTGGCTCTACGAGAATTTGGTTGGTGAAAACTGAGATCATGCTTTAAGAAAAGCCCTTATCAGTAATGTGAGATTGGATGGTTGTAGGTATCCAATTACTTCTTTTAACTTTATCCAACAAATGCTCTATAGAATTGAGATCTAGGGATTTTAGAGACAACTCAACAAAATGTGAAGTATCTGTGATACTCCTCAAACCAATCTTGTTCAATACCTGCACTGAGGCAGGATCAGTGGCGCACACAAGGGGGGGGGTCCGGAGCCCCCCCAAGCCCTCGATTTTTTTCCGATTGATTATAATTCTAAGTATATAGTACACAAAATTTAATTAAGTATTTGTTATTAATGATTAATTTTATTAATTAATGCTAATTATTTATTCAATAATTAGTTTTTTACTGTGTTTTGTTCTCGAAAATCAACAAAATCAAAAGAAGCATGATACAAGAATGATGAACTTTCGACCCCGCCCCCCTCTTTGAAAAATTCCTGTGTGCGCTACTGGGCAGGATGCATTATCTTGTTGAAGGTAGCAATTTCCTTTGAGATAATCGTAAGTGTTACATGATGTATTTGACCATCAAAAAAAGCATGTGAATGAATAATATAAAATTTAAATATATAAAATTGTTTTAAGAATATTACTACGAGAAAAAATTACCGTAAAAGCCGGCGTATAACGCGCACCTATACTTTCAAGCTGCATTTTTTTTTAATTTTTAGGTATATTCGCTGTATAACGCGTATCCCTTTTTGAAGTCAACTTCTTATGGCACGGTAGGGAGAAATTTCGCGTTACCAGTCACGGTTAGCGGTAAACGTAAGGTGGAAATGAATGAAGTTCCGAATTTTCTCTCCGTTTTAAAAAACGCCATCTAACTCATACTATCTAACTCAGACAAAAAAAATAATTACAGAATCGGAAAGATCATTTTTTTCGCTACGATATGGTATATTTTTTTAAACAAAATAATGATATTTTCTATTTTTTACGATTTTTTTAAAATGAGTCAAAATTGATATTCTTTTATAAAAGTGGTTTCTAAATCATTCCCTTTAAGTTTCCTTTCGAGTTAATGAATTGATATTTTATTCTAAACAAGTTCATGCTTTTCTCTTTTAGAATCAGTCATAAAAAAAAAAAAAAATGACGGAATCTTTTTTTTTTTTTTTTTTTTTTAGCGATTCTTCAAAAAATACTCAAAAGTTTAATTAAATATTTAATAACTTCATTATTTATAAAAATAATCTAACGAAACTTTTTCTCCATATGTAGAATAGTATTATCTGTTCAAAAATTGAAAAAATAGATTAAAAATTACGGCTTTTAATTTTTTTTTTGTGTGTTTTCATCTATTAGCCCTGAGCAACCCCCCCCCCTCTCCTCATTCAACAGCAGCTTTAACAAGCCTTTTCTCTTTTAGCTTTGCGATACATACTTTGTTTTTAAGTTGCCTAGAAGTCAAATTATAATCAATTTTATGAATTAAAAAAAAATCGGAAGTGAGTCTAGTCTTCCCGAAGTAGGCATTTAAATGGTTCAAAATCTGTCAAAAATTAGTTTAAGGAGAGTTTGTTGGAGATACAGTTTTAAAATTCTTTTAAGGAAATAATGCAAACAATATTGTTTTAAAATTTAGTGGCAACAGAACATTTCTTCCAATAGTTTGGCAATAAAAGATTGCGTTTACTAAATTTTCAATCGAATTGAATTTCTAAATCCAGTTTAAGAAGTGAGTTTTTAAATCATATATATGCTTTGGTGTAGTTAATTTGATTGTTGTGAAAGTGTTATATAGTGCTTCATTAATTTGTATTTTAAGACTACAGTGGGCAGTAAAATTTTTTCAAACATGTTCCAAATTTTTACTGGCTTTATGTAACTTAGAACTAAAATCATATTAAAAAAAATTGGTGAGATTAAAAATGAGTATAGTTTTTTAAAATTTTAAAAATTTAAAAACTTTCCATGCGTTTTGATTTTTTTTTAAATTTCATATTTTCACCTGATTTAACTTCTTTAAGCAATTCTTTACAAATGTATGCATGCAATGTAATGTTTTATATGATAATTAACAAAATATGAGTAAACGCAAATTTTTATATAAAAATTTCAAAAATTTTAATGATTTCCTATACATAAAAAACTTTAATTTCTTCTTTCACCCTATCACTATTATTACAATGCATCCAAGAATTTATAACTATACATTAGATGAATACTTCTGGAAAGTTTGTTTTGTTATAATTCGACAAAAAATGCAACGCATGTAACATTTAGCATTTTTGTATCGAGGCAAATTTTTGATTTAGACTAATAATGATGATACTTTTCTCAAAACACATACAATAAAATTTTTTTTAGTATTATGTATTGAAAATGAAAATTTTGTCTATACTTATACCTTTTCCATCCTAATTAATTTTTTTAAATACAGTTTGAAATAATAATGATAATAATAAATTTGTTAATTATGTATAAGATTACTTCAAAATAAAACTTTATTATACAATTCAATACATGTAAACTAAAGAAGTTAACTTCTAACGCGTGTTCACACTGATACACGCTTTCTTTTTTTTACGAAGAAATTTGAAATATTTCTTCGTAAAAAAAAGAAAGCGTGTTGTTTGATGTTCTCTTATGTTTTGAAGTCATTTTTATTCGAAGTATTATTCTAAATTTTTGAAAAAATGGTATACTTCTAGAGCTACATCTCTTTTAGTTCATAAAGCAAGTCATATCTTTTAAATAAACAGTATTTCGATCTATGTAGAAGTAAATTTTTTTTATGTTGATCTCTTTTGCTCTTTTTAAAGCTTTCGTTTTTATACCCGGCGTATACCGCGCGCCCTTATCTTATTTTGTGCGTTCAAAGTGCGCCGGATTTAAAACACTACTTTTGGAGGAAAGAATTATATGCATTCAAAACAATCCCCCTCTATGAAAAAGGCTTCATTGATAGTAATAACACAGCTATAGGATTTCTTTATAAAGACTGAACTAGAATTTTTGAAAAATTCACATTATTTTCAGAGTTACTCTCAATTCAAATGATGTGATCAGTGTTTTTTTTTTAATTTCTCTACTCTGATGTATTAAACAATGAATAAATTTACTGTTTAATTATATGTTTGAAAAGTATTTGTTAAAACCCGGTATAGTAGCTATGCATATAGGCAAACTATAATCATTATAGAAGCCTTTCTCACAAAAGGAGAATGTTTGAACGTTTGTCGTTCTTTCTTGGTTTCTTGCTAAAAAACCTGCACTTAAATAATTTTTTTCTTGTATAGTATTCCTAAAACAATTTTATATACATATTCTAATTCAACTGACACTAAATACAAAAAAAAATATCCATTTACGAGCTTTTTCAAAACCACGGTTCTGAACATAGTCAGCCACCTTTAAAATAATTGTTTCTATAAAAACATGAAGCATGTTCAATACCTGTTTTTGCTTTATGTATCAAGTACATAACTTCAACCGTTTTTTCTTTATATATTCATCTCTAATATATATATATTTTCTATTACTATATTACATACTAATATCAAAGTAATAATTATGTTTTAAACGTAAATAAATGTTTTTATTACAAAGTTTTCACGCATCATTAGAGCATCCTCATTTCACATTTACCTCATAATAACTACTCAAACAATCGGTCAAGCATGTTATTTTTGAAAACGCATGTAGTACCTCTCAAGGAAAAATTGTTTTTTCCTCCTCTTATCATCTCTAGAGAAATTATCTAAACAACAAAAACTCTCTCTTTATCTTAAAGCGACTGTGGTTCGGCGGAATCTCCCATTGAATACTATCCATTCCGAGACAGGCACAAGGAAACTTTGTTCCCATGCGCCATATCTGAAAACCCTCTTCTTGGAGCAGATTTCGTAAGGTCGTAAAACACGTACAACGACAATCGAAAAAGAGACAGTGTTTACTTTTTTTTCTCATTCTGCTCTCTCTCTCTCTCTCTCTGATAGCAAATTCACCTCCCAACAGTCCCACGTGATGGCACTCGACGATCCAGCTGGTTACATCGTCTTTTAATGCCTGCGTTTGTACGATTCATCTAAAGCAGAACTGATCGGTATGGCGCTAACACAACAATGACTTAATTCAGAAGGAAAAAAAAAGAAATTCCCTCATCCATTTGGCAAGTATCTTAGTTTCTCCACCTATGTCGACCTTCCACTCAATTAATTTATCACTTCTGAAATGTTGCCGCCGATTTATCTATTGTGATTGCTTCAGTGGAAGCTGTAAATCCAAAATAACCTCGCCCAATTACTTCTAAATGTCATATTTTATTACGCGAGTGGATGCTAAATCGGTGCCAGTCATCACTAGGAATATGACGATTCCTTTAAGAACTAGACCGGAATGACATCACATGCTTTGATAACGCTCACGGCCATCGTTCTTGCCGTTATCTTTTTCTCTGTACCGCTGGTACTCAAGTATCATGTGTACCGGCCGCAGAGAAAACTGGTGGTGGCAGGGGATGTGGTCACTGTCGGGGAGAATCTGTCGTCCGTCTGGTGTCAGGCTGTTGAGCTCGAATCCAATTCGAACTTCATGTCTTTTATTTATGAATCGGATCCTATTGTGGATGAGAACGAAGTGGTGAGAACTGTATCCACGCATCATGTAGTACTTCCCAATAAAGCTCAAGAATATTGGGGTTTCCACATGCTCAAAGGCTCTGTGGTCAATATGTCAGCGTGTGCCAGACTCATCAGAGCTGACGTCACTGTGGTCAAAGGGAAAAGTGGACTGAAGCGTTGTCTGTTGGAACACAAGTAAGAGTGAATTTAACTCGTACTTTCCAATTTTTGTTTTTTCTTATTAAAATAATGATGATGATAATAATAATGATGATAATAGTAATGATATATATTATACAAAATTCTAGTAATCTCTTGAATTAAAATAACATCAACTGCTTGCTTATTTTTTACTGTGTTCGTGTATTAGAAATCTTTAAAGTGATTGGCTATGCTCGGAACCGTGATTTTGAAAAAATGTATAAATAACGCTAGATTGTGTGTGTATCCAAGGAAGTCATTTTGACTGCTTTTTAATTTCAATTAGAAAAACAATTACATATATCAATTTCATAGAATTTTTTAGAATATATTTTTTTTCAAGTGAAGTAAATTTTTTTATTGTTAATATTTACTAATAATTTGTTATATGACTGTAAATGATATAAAAAATATTAAAAATTAATTTTAAACAAATTTCTTTACATATTAATCATTCTTTCAGAATGTAGTCATTTTAACTGTTTTGGGGCAATATAGGTATATACTAAGTTTCAGTTTTTCTAGTGTTAAATAAGAATATACTTATAAAATTCTTTTAAAAATATTATTACAAAAAAAATTATTTAAATGCAATTTTTTGGCAAAAAAAGGAAGGAGGCATGTTTTCGAAACATCCTTCTTTTTTTTGAAAAATACTTCAATAATAATAATGTTTCGTCTGTTTATAGTTACGACTTTTCTTTAGAGTTTGAACTAGTATTTTTGAAAAATTCTCATTTTTTCCGAGTTATGATCAAATGAAACAGTAACTAGAATTTTTTGTTAAAATTTCTCTGCTCCGATTAATAAATCCATCCAAACACATGAATAAATCCACTTCTAAATTATGTATTTCGTAAATCATATATCGAGTTTTGTAGAGAAGTCTTAACTATCTATATAAGCGAAACATTATTATTATAGAAGCATTTTTCATATATGGAAAATGTTTCGAATATATGTCATTTTTTCTTCATCTTTTGCCAAAACAAAGTTGCATATAAATATTTTTTCTTGTAATAATATACTTAAAACAATTTTGTATGTATACTCTATTTCAATTGACATTAAATATCAAAACAATTAATCATTTATACTCTTTTGCAGAATAACGGTTCTGAAAATGATCGATTACCTTAAGCATTATACATACAATCGTTACAGATGTCTAAAGCAAATTACAGCACACAAGTGTACTACTTAAAATTTATAACAATAGATACAATAGGTTTTAATATTTTCTTTGTCAATAGTGGGTACTATGATAGAGCAAAAATATTAACAATGAATATATATAATGAGGAGGGTAATCTGTAAGTGAAATCTTTTTTTTTGCTTAAATAAAATTGTTCATTTGTGGTTATAGTTCTGTAAAGCCTCCGTTCTACACAAAAGTTGTATGATGTGGGTTTGAAAAATACCAAGACAAAACTTACACCTACATTAATATAGGCTTAAATTCCATTATTATCAAATAATCAAACATGATATATGCATATATATATATATATATATATATATATATATATATATATATATTCGAAATAATAATAAAAGTCCTAAATATTATTTATTAAAATCCATTTTATAGCTGATTGAATCATATGTAATTTTCAAGCAAAAACTATTAAATATTACACCAATAATACCGATAAAGATTCCTTCCATATATTGATTATGTTAAAAAAATATCTGCAGTAATTCAAAAAAAGAATGAATGAATGAAACACAAAACTTGGATTGGAAACTGGACATTGAATTTCAAAGTTGTTTTAAAAGTAATTGTTTTTATTTGCTATACCGCATGTTAGATATATTTCGCTGGTTTTATATGTGAACAGCCGTCATTCCTTTATTGATTTACGACCACGTGATTCGAAACCGTTTTAGATATACTTCTGATGTAACTTTTTTACTTCGGTATATCTCTTCTGTTAACACTTATTTCATTTTTACAAACTTCACAGACATTTTTATTTCGAGATATCGCTACATATGTTTAAAAATGCTATACAGTGGTCTATATATAATTTTTTTAAAAAAGAAATTATAGTTACATTGTGTATTCTCATTCAGTATAATTATCTAATTTCTTATTTCAACAGAAAAAAATAGCACGTTACACTAATTTTGGATACGAAACTCTATTCGACTGAGTTTAATAAAATTACCAAATTATATGAAAAAATAACAAAAAATAATTTAATAGTACAAATTTCTATCCACGGTAAATTAAAATTTATAAATTGCAATGGACGCAAGATAAATTGTTTCTTAGCACACACAAAACACAGCAAATTTTAAACTGAATGTAAAAAGATCCTTATATGTTTCACCATGTCAGTCTCAAGATGAGAATATTGCATAACGTACTATAAATAGTTGATTAGGTGAGAACTAGGAAGTTGCGGAGCCAGTATTTATGCAATGCATGGAGAACAATGCATAACGAAGATAGCATGAAAACTCTTACCTAATGATGCAATTGCAGTATGCATCAGATCATTATGCATTTAGAGCAATTTCTCTTGAGTGTTGTTATAAATGATTTAACAAAGCTATATATTTATGTTTTACTATACCAACGATACGCTTTGTTAAGATAGTTCCTTTTTTTAAAGTTATATCATACAATTAAAATAAATCCTCTTTTTACACCGATTGTAAAAAAAATTACTATCTCAACTTATTTTGGTTTTTCTTGTTGCACTAATACAAAGAATACAAATTTAAAAAAAAAAAAATAATAATTCAATAAATACAAAGGATTTGAGATTCTTCACAAAAGTTTTGCGCATCATTTGACGTTTATCTGAAATATATCACTAAGCGGACTGAAAATATGTTACGAATTGATGATTTATTACCAGTTCATAAAATTTTAAATTAAATAAATTGTCAGAGTATATCATGATTCACAACATTGTTTCGAATAGCTATATAAAGACGTTTCAAGCCACACGACAATCATAGTTTATATTTTATTTAGTCAAATGTTTTCAGTCAAAACTAACAATGGAATCTATAAAAAATGTTGGCTTACTTTTTATTGAAGAAACGAAATATTTATTGCATACAGTCTTAATTTTTTTTTGCAATATTTATTAGGTTTCTTGTATAATTCTTTATGTACTTATAACACAAATAAATGTATAGTTATAAAAATGTGTATATAATTCCTCGCAACAAACTAGTAAGTTGTCACAATCCGTTCCATTTTAATTGAATAGGTATACATAAAACCGCCTCCGATGTGGAAAATGCCTAAACCTGTACAAAATTTTCAACTTTGGATTCATTAAAAGTATCGATATTAATGTTCGCGCGTACCTGCCAGTATTTCAGCAACATACATTTCTAGTTATCTAAGGAGGACAATAATGTCATTGCTTTAAGAACATCTAGTTATTTTGGATTATTGCCAGATATTCACTATCAGTTACCAAAAAAAATAGATAAAAGTCTCTCGGAAACTACGAAAAAAGTGCATTAAAAGAACTGCTGTGAAAAAATGTAATTGTTCATTTTTGAATGATTAATTTTTCCGCTAGGAAGAAGTTGATAAAAAATAGCAAACGATTCAATTATTTATGTATCACATGTTTTTTTTTAATTAGCTCTCGCGCTAATCGCACAAATTATTCAAATGTGGACATTACAAACCAAATAACATACCAATACACAAATCTCTTTATATTAAAGATGATTTCAGCATCTTTAAAAAGTTAATAGAATATGACTGAGGATTTACTGAGGAGAAATTTAATAGAAAATATTTGAAAAAAATTAAAAATACAAAACTCTCTTTCAAAATACCTTTTATAAATTTTTAAATGCGTTCGTAGTTCAGTATAACAACCGAAGAATCGGCAAAAATTATCTACAACGAAACTGGTCTAGCTTAAAATTGTAAAAAAATAATAGTAAAAGTTGTGAAGTTGTTAAAATGGTTAATAAAAAAAATTAACACAGAAAAATATAACATTTGTTGTAGAAATCTATCTGATCATAATAATTTATGCTGCGTTTGTTTTCATTGCTAAGAAAGTAATTAAAATTTGCTTTGAGGCGCTAATGGGTTTTTTTTTTGTATGAAATTCTTTTATGGCTCGAAAATTTTTCGTATTCTACTTCAAACCCGGTTGTTGTGACTCGAGAAACTTATTCTTCGCTTACAGTATTCCTTTTATTTTTCTTCGACACGCAGGATAAATGAGACTATTTACAGTAAAGAGAGAGAGAGAGAGAGAAAATTAATGAGACTATTTAAATGAAATAACTAATATATGAGCACACGCTCCGTAAAGGTAAAGCATTATATTGTTATTTATTTAACGTAAAACACAACTACATATAGAATACTAAAAATCTAACTACGTAATTCTGCTGGCAGATTCAAAGAGAATAAAGAATCGCAAAACAAATATTAAATAATATCAAACTGGAAATGTCGAACATATTAGGAGTGGCAACACCAGTATAACATAGACCCGCTTAGAACTTGTATCCGAGTGTGATCACTACTGAATTCCTAATATGCTGATTAGATGACTAAAAATGCTAATTAATCCATGACAAATTTTGTTTAAAAAAGACTAATTTTATGTTATGTTAAATATTGAAATGAAAACACTGAATCATATTCGATTAATAATTAAACTAAAAAGGGAATTTTAAAAAGGAAAAAAAAGACAATTATGAAATGTTTACAACTGAAATAACCCTAAAAAGAAATTATTGAATAAGTCACTTATTAAATATTGAAGCGGACTACGGGTTCGTTTAACATAAATGAAAAGCATTTGCTATTTTTGTTTGACAATCCAAATAAAATTTACAAAAGAAAAAAATTTGCAGAATTAAAATTTATTATTCCACTATACTGCTCGGTACTAATAATTAATTTCTAAGAAACCTTCAAACCATTTGAAATTTATAGTCGAGACCTCTCTCCCCTCTCTTTCCCTCTCTCTCTCTCTCTACACTTATATAAACTTCCTAATGCTGCTAACTAAAATTCAATCTTAAAAATCTTTATTTCTGGGCTTGCTCACCCTTTAGTATTCGAGTCTAGATTTATTAATGGGATGTAGGACCTTCACAATGTCAAATATTGGTCAAAATTGCGATTTTTATTTTTTATTCTAATAATATTCCTTATATTTCATAGAATAATTCTGTCAAAGAATTTTGTCATTTTGATTAATAATTAATGAATCACTTTTTTGTTTCACTCAAATAAATGTTTAAATGTACTTTTCTTAGTTCGTAAATTTTCCTTTTTCATTGTTACGTAAAATTCTCCTAGCGTTTCCAATTACGTCATTTCTCTGAAGTTTTCACAGCTTATGAAAGATGATGTAATTTACAAATTTGTGCACACATTAGTTTTCTAAAAAAATTAACAGAATATATTTTGTGTTGTTTTGAATTATTTCAACGTGTGATAATTAGTGAAATATATTATAGAAAATTTATATTTTTTTCATCAAATTTTATTCTGAATTTAAAATCCATGCACAGATATACCGGGTGTTTCTAAATGAATATCAGAATTTTAAATTTTTTTAAATATTTATTACATACAACTTACAAGTATTAATTCATACATCGAATGAAAGAATAACTGAAGCAGTTTTACCTACAAGCTTACAAATGTTTAATGTGATCTTCGTTCGTAACACGGCACACATCAGTTCGATAGGCGAGTTGGGGAGACCGGGGCAAGATGACGATGTTAACAGTTTTTAATTTATTTTTAAGGATAAAAAAATTATTTTTACATGAAGTGTTAGAGTAATCCTTTGTAGTATTAAATACATTACCATTTAATTTTTCAAATAAAAAAAAGTATAATTTTATTTTTTCAGAACCTTAACAATTTGTCATCTTGCCCCAGTACTGGGGCAAGATGACAACACCGAGAAGGGTTGAACAGATTTTGTGATTTGAATATGTTATATACATGGTTTAACAAATTATAACAGTGTTTTTACATCTTACAAAGTATCAAACTAAGCATAAACCATTGTAACGTAATGTTGAAGTATTTAGTTGTGCAACTAACAATAGTCACAAATAAAAATGCCATTTTCATAATTGGAACTTTCCTCATGCCACTACTCTTGGCATTTAAAGTACTGGATCCATTCTTTTGTTGGAGGGTCGCAATATTCCTCTTCACAAGCAGGATACATTATAACACCATCCTTTGAAGTTGATGCAACTGGACTGTTTGGCCTGGATTTTATAGACTTAGGCCTACAGGAGCTTAGTTTGAGTTATTTTACTCCCTTTTTAGTTTCACGGGCTTCTCTTCTCTGTTTTTTTTAAGTTTCCTGTTTTTCCTTCATGTTCGCTAGACACAAGAGGATTATGAGTCTCAACCCCACATTTTTAAACCCTGTAACGGCATTTCCAACAGTAGCTGGCTGCTCTGAAGTAAGCGGTGCTCAAACGCTCATCAATATTTTTGTCTAGGATAGTTTGTCCTGGATAAGTGACCGTAAAGTTGTTAGCGGATGGCAAACATGTCTTCCTCTGGTCGCCTCCTTTCGAACGACACATTTCCCGATCCGATGCACCCCGTAGCCCTAGAAGAGATAGAAGCTCAAGGTCGAGCGGACAAAAACACAGACAAACAAGTGTTACAGGATTTAATAGAATAGACAACATAGTTAGTTTAATAAATTCCGAAACATGGGCAAGATGACGAGCTCGTCATCTTGCCCCAGACTGCCAATATAAAAATATTATTTTCCATTTCCATGAAGGAAGTCGATTAATTTATATTTATTCGTTGTAATATGTAGTATTTAAACTAAGTTACTCACAAATATGAAAGATAAATGATATATCTTGCCTGTATCTGTATCAGAGCTTATTTACACATCCATAAAAGTTACATCGGGGCAGCGGTAAACAATCAAAGCTTCACAATTAACACAAAAATGGCGATTTAAGCTTCTCTATTTTATTTTTTAACGAATGGCCAATAAGAGAGCCAGTAGTGTTCGTTGATCTTGCTACCTAACGGAAAACGGAAAAATTAAGACATTCATCATCTTGTCCCACCCTTCATCTTTCCCCGGTCTCCCCTTCATCCCAAAATTTGTTCAAGGTGTCTGAGGTAATTCTTGCAACAGCTGTTTCGGTCATGTGTCTTAAGTCTGGAAGGTCTGCTGGTTACGGAGGTACGTACACACAATCTTTAATGAACCCCCACAGATAAAAATCACATGGCGTCAGATCGGGGGAACGTGAAGGCCATACGAAACAAACTTTATCGGGGGCTTTTGCAGCCAATTCATTGGTCGGGTACAGTTATGTTCAACTAATCGCGTACTGAGAGATGCCAGTGAGGCGGTGCACCATCTTGCTGCCAAATGAAGTTGTCTGGCCCCTTTCTTCCTACTGAGGAAATAATTATAGTTGCAGATCATCAAGATAGGCAGAACCAGTTACAATTGGTTCTCCGAAAACGAAAGATCCCTACACTTTCCGCCGAGATATGGCACAAAAACATTTAATTTAGGTGAGTCTCGTTGCAATTCCAGCACCTCGTGAGGATTTTCTAAGCTCCAGATGCGCGAATTATGAGTGTCCACTGAGGCGAAAGGTTGATTCATCACTGAATACGACATTATCCAGAAAATTTCCGTTAGCATGCATCAACATGTTTGCGAATTTGGCGCGTAAACCTAGTCTGTCGGTTTTAGAGCTTGTAGCATCTTCAGATGATACGGACGTAGTTCTACGTGTTTGCGTAAAACTTTCCAAACAGTTGTCATTGGCATTGCTAATTCATGGCCTGCATGCCGAAATGATTTCTTTGGGCTACATAAGATAGAGTCTCTCTCACTCAAGCTACAGTCTCTTCGCTAAGCCTTGGTCGTCGCGTACTTTTCCCTTTACAAAAACAGTTAGTTGTTTCCACCTGATGATACCATCTTACGAATGTTATTATCATTTGGATGTTGACAACTCAACTTAATACGGAACGCTCGTTACACAGTAATAACAGATTCTGTCATTGAAAACTGGAGCACACAAAATGCTTTCTGTTCACTAGTCGCCATTTTTTTACTAGCGCGCTGATAGGTGAGAAAAGGGAGAAAAATAAGCATACGTTTCACGCGCTAACGTCATAAATCCCTCCAAGTTAGTATCAGGAATTGAGTTCCCGAATAGTTCTGAAAAAATACATCCACTCATTGGGATACCTGAATGTATATTTCCATCATACGGAAAGATTTTCCTAAAAGCCAGATTTCTCTCCTCGCTCATTTTTCAATAAAAAAAAATGGCGCAGAAATTAAGACTAGTTCGACAACAAATGAATAGCACAAATTTTTTACCTCTAGGATTACCAAAAGTAAAACTATCGTCGTTGACTTCCTATTTTACAGCAATTTAATCGGAGAACATTCCACCCATTGTATTGTATCCACTTGGTAACGTACAGGAGAATTACAGGATTTTTTTTAAAATTCGGCTTATACACAGACTTCGAATTTCGTGTAAATTGTTACTTGTAAATTGTAAATTGTCTCAAACTCTCACCCGCTGGAGTGCGAGAACTTACGAGAGAGAGAGAGAGAGAGAAAGATGAGACATTTTCTTAAAATATACATTTTACTATAATTATCTATTCACTGTTTATAAATTAGACTTATGCTATGGGAGTGCATTAGGTTAAATACTAATTTAAATATCTAGAATATATAAGTCTTGTACTTATCGTGGATAGCAGATCTTCAACAGTAATGAGTTCTAGAATGACCCGTCGAATCCTTTCAACTTGAACCATAGAAATTTCCTCTATTAACTTCTCTAACTTCTTAATTTTGGTATTACAACATTCACCACCCTATTAATTTCCCTCTTCATTTGATTATAGTATAGATTGCGATTCCTTTACAGAAAAGATGTTTTACAATCATATAACGTCATTTATAAAGAACATTCCTTAGAGCATTGATAGCGAGCCAGTGGCAGGCGTGCTATTGATGGCACACCACCCATCAAAACGGTTTGTATTTTAGTTCACTATGAAGTATTACGTACAAATGCGAGAGATACGTCGCAATTTTCGCCGAGATTTTCTTAGTTCGAAGAATTATAGGAAACGCCAAATTTATTATGCACCCTAATGCGACTTCATTTGATAAACTGAACTTGTCCCAATTCGAATTGTTGGAGACAGAAAACATTTGAAATGCAGCTGATTGATTTCCTGAGACAGAAAGATTATCAAGCAATATAAGTGAAAAATGCCAATAACGAAATTTAGGAAACATGGAATTCCAGACGCATTTAAATGTTTGAAGAAGCTGGTTCATGCTATTTTTACCATATTTTCATCTACCTATGCCTGTGAGTCATTATTTTCAGAGATGTATAACATTAAATACTCGCTTAGAAACCGTTTAGTAGATCACTATAATTCAGCATGCATTCTGCTAAAAGTAGCATTTTACAATCTTAATATAAGTTATTTTTCATCTAATCTGCAACAACAGAAGTCACACTAATGTTACTTTAATTTAAATTACACGTATAACTGAAACATTTACTGCTGTACAGTGGAAGATGCATTTTTTTCGTAGTAAATGAAGAGTTTTGAGTTGTTAGTGCTTAGTTTTATTGTTTACCCAATAATCTCAAGTCAAAATTATTTGACGGCACGTCTATACCTCATTAAACATTTCTTTTAAAAATGGCTCGTTGATTCATAAGGTTCGCTACCTCTGCCCTTGAGGATTAGTAAGAATCGTGAATAGAACCCGTTACATGAAAAAAATGCAATCTCAGCTCCTACATTGGCTTATATTAAAAATATACGGTGGTGTGTGTCTGTGTGTAATCAATCTTTTTTCCAAAAAAAAGTCTGATATTCATGATCAATGCGTATGCATAAGTGAGCAACGTCTGTCATATATCAGTTGAGAAAGAACCGACATCGATATCGAAAAAATATATTTGTATTTGTTAATTAACCATGTTAATTAATTTAGTTTTCTTTGAATCGTTAATAATTATTCCTAGATGCGGGCAGAATTACGAAGTTTAATATCTTACAATTTTTTGTTGTGACAATAAATTCGATTTCAAAATATTCATTAGAGAAAAACATTTTTGCTTACGTGAAAAATTTCCGGGTCTACATAAGTAGTAGGAAGTGAAATATTTATTTTTATATCCCACTCGTTCAATGAATAGATTAATAAAGAAGAAAAAACGTGCGTTTGTATAGCTGAAACCATGTATTATGTAATGCATACATATTTCATTTTCCTTTGATGATGTCATGCAATCCAGCTCTTATTTCGTTTTTGTAATATATTTTGAGAAATCGTTTAATATTAGTATATTGTATTTAAAAAAATCAGGAAAATTTAAGATTTGTTTAACCCCTTCCCGTCGTTTCCCGAGCTGAACTGTACCATTAGGGATGGCGATCTGATATCGATTAATCGAGGAGTAGATTTCTCGGGTAAAAAAAATCGATCTTTTAGACCTCGGTTTTTTTGTGAATCTATTCATAAGGTTACGATTCGAATCAATTTAAAAATCGATCTTTTCCGGAAAGAACCGCCATCTCTATGTACCATCGTGGCTTATCCCGAGTGTAACTCGGGCACTGTGAAATTTTATACTGTGCAGTCGGTCTTTCCCGAATTATTTCACAGGTGCTTTTTTATGCTTTCGAATAAGTGATAAGTACCACTCGGTGGGATTTTCTGCAAAAAGAGGACGTCCTTATACTGAGCCCCCCCCTCCCCCTGCCTTGACGCTTATCTGAAAGACACTTTGTTGATTACATTCCTCCAACAGAGAAGAAAACTAATCCAACACGACAATGGTACTATTTGCTGTTCAAAGAAACAAGAGTCTACTGTCCAGATTGCGATGTTGGGTTACGTGCAATATCGTGTTTTCAAATGTATCAATTTCATTTATGTAAATGCAAGAGATGTGAATAAAATTTGTAAAGATAAAAAGATAAAAGCTGGTATTCAAAGCCTTGCATTTGTAGTTAGTGTGAATTGACTACAAAATCTAATGATTTCTGTCCTACAGGGAGCCAATGTTACAGGTAGATTACTCATTCATTTACACAGACTTTTTTACATAAATTTTTAGAAAATTTTGTAAAAGAATGATGCTATTATGGTTTAAAAAGATATGCATGTTTGAAAATATGCATAAAAAAATTGATATTTTTTTACCCAGAATCTAGAAATAAATTGAGTCTGGAAAGGGTTAATTTCGAATTTCACTACAACTGTAGTTCTTGTAAGAAAGTAAGTTAATTATTATTTTTTTACATCCAGCAGAAATCTGTTTTACATTTCTAGCACAATTGTTACATATTTTTTACAGCTTATACGAGAGAGAATTATTTTCTTTTTTTAAAAAAAATTATAATTGCAAACATTCTCCAACATCCTTTTCTACCCACCCACACATATATACTAGTCGTTACTCGCCCGCTTCGCTGAGTATTTCATGCTGTATGACTATTTCTTGTTTTTTAAGTTAGTGATAACTAAGCATACAGTTTTCGATTGTACAGAAAAATATTCTAATAAGACTTGAATTTCTAAAGCAAAAGCATATATATTCTTACACACACACCCTACCCCCTTTAAGTCTAATAGTTAAAAAACTTGACCTTTTTATTATCTATAACACCTCCGTAACCATCCGCAACCCATCTTGATTGTCGATTTCCGTTGGATCATTTTATAGCGGATCTCTACATAACAAAACCAACATGCTTCTCAAATTTCAAATCTTTAAGTCAAATAGCTCAAAAACGGGAATTTTTTTTATCTATAACACCCCTGTAATCCCGCAGTCCTCCTTGTAATTCCACAAAACTTATTCTCCACGGTACTCAACATAAGAAACATTGTTTCAAATTTCTAGTCTGTAAGTCAAACAGTTCAAAAACACTGATTTTTATCAAGAACACTTTGTAAGCCCGCAACCAACTTTGGGAGCCTATTTTAACGAAAAACTCGTTCTTCACGGATCTCTACTCAACAAAAAAAAAAGAAACATATTTATCAAACTTCTTAGCAGTTGGTCTTCAAAAACGGGAGTACCTCCCCCCGCAACACCCCTTGAGAATGGAAATCGGTCAGAAAACCTGTTTTTAGCAGATCTTTTTCTAATCAAAGGAGCAAGCCTATCAAATTTCGGCTCTTATGTCTTACAGTTCCAGAGATCTTCTAATACGTGAGTGATTAAGTGAGAAGCTTTTCTCCTATATAAAAAAGCACACCTTTTTATCAATACAGTGATAAAAAGTTTGATTCAAAAGCTGAATATTAATATACAATAACATGTAAACAATGAATGTGCTACAGGCGACGAGGTCATGAGATATCAAACATGCATTACCCCTCTCTTATCCGTATGATGACTTTCAGCTTGAATTCATTATTGTATTGAAGTTTTGATTTTCAAAGACGTATTTAAACGTTTTAAACAATGAACGTGAAGAAAAAAGACTACGATTTGCAGAGCATTTAGACATTTTTTCGTTGACTCAAACTGGCAACAAAAATATGCATTTCAACCTTGTTTTTAAAAGTTTTATGTATTACCCCGATTACTAGAACAGTTAGATCCTTTAATTTTCGGACCATTCCGCAGTAAAAATTAATCATGGAACCAGAGAAAGAAGAAAATTTTGAAAGTGCTGAAGAAATGCTCAACGAGGAAAAGACGAGTGGCCCCGGAAAAAAGAAGCAAGGCGGTGGAGGCACCAGCAAAGCTATTCAGAAGCCACCAGCTCTGGATGCTCCCGCGGACAAAGACGAACCTCAAGATCTCGAAACCCTTTTCGACTTGTACGCCAACTTTGGAGATAGAGAAGGGGCGAACGGAATTGCGTTGAAAAATGTGGATAAGTGGATGAGACAGGCAGAAATTCTGGATCCCAAATATGGAATCACCAAAGAGGACACTGCCCAACTTTTTGAGGAGGTCGCAAAAGAGGAAAAACGTATTGATCTGGATAGCTTTCAAGGATTTGTCCATACTTTGGCCAGAAATAAACAGCAGGACATTGAGACGATGATGAACAAACTGTTGGCTGCTGGCAGACCGAAAGTCCAGAACGTGACCGATTTCATGTCGAAAATGTGTAAGAGATGTTCGTGATTAGACATTGCTTCTGGAACGGAAAAAATACAAAAATTCGATAGCAACTTAATCATTTTACTTTCTTTGAAATCATTGAGCTGTTCATGTTAACGTTTGAAATTGTAATCATTAATAATTAAACATCTCAAATTTTTAAAAATATGAGTTTCATTTTGATATCATAGTCACTTCGTGATTGTTTATCGAAAATAAAATGACATCTAAAAAGAGGTTTGACTCTTAACTAATCAAATCTGTGATATTTTGGGGAAATCGGGAAACTTCATTAGATTTATGAGTGTTAATCATACTTTATTGGGTTAAAGTACAGTATAGGTGGCCTCTTGGCGAGGCCAATTTTTTCGACAACCAGATAATATCCAAACTACCAATATGTAATAACAGGTATGAAGCGAAGCCGAAGTAATGAACAGCCAAATTCATTCTGGCATCGAAAAAAACGTCACCAAATCCAAGGGCAAATTCTACACTTTAATTTGGCGAGAGACTAAACAGCATAACCTTTACAATTTTTTTAAAACTTTTTTGTAGGCGCGCGATATTTATTTTCATCTTAACATAAGTATTTGGAGATTTACAAGTTTGTTGTCGGGTTAATTTTAAAAATAACAAAAATCAACAAAAAATATATTTTTCACAAGTATTTGAAATAAACATAGGCATTTCAAAAAACTTTTTGGTGAATACCTACAGTACAAACAATTGTTTTTTGAAGTTAGTTATACACCTTACTTTTACTCGATAAATTGTCAACTTTCAATCATTGAAATAACACATTAACTGGATATTGCAAAAGTGTTTTTATATTCACACGTAACAAAGCTAGGGTTAATTTACAGTAAAAATAACAAAAATCAACAAAAATATCTAAAATTAAAAAACATTTCACAAGTATTTGAAATAAACATAGGCAGATCTTTACCTCAAAAAATTGCGGATACACAATTGCAATGAAATGTTTGCTTAACTACCACCAGATTTTTAAAGCTGATTCCTACTATAATAGCCTAAGTTTGTATGCCAATTTTATCTTAAACTTTTTCGACTGCTACTTTGTTTTTTGATCTTCAGTTAGTTATGTGAATTTAAAGTCGCAATTTTAAATGGAAAATGGGTCCTCGGAGAGAGACCAGTATTGATGTAAGAAAATTTATATTAAGGTTATTTAAGAAAGGAAAATCTTATCGTGAAATAGCTAAATATCATGTAATTTAGAGTTAGAAGCCACTATCTTAAGTGTGGTCATAAATGCTCCAGAAAATCATTGGAAGATTTAAAAGCGATGGATTAATTGAAAATAAAAGTGGAAGAGGAAGGAAAAGTATTCTGAGTTTAAGTTTTTCGCACGGCCAATTATATGTTCCATACCCGAGGTTTGGCAAACCATCGCATTTGTTTATTTATACCCCTCAAGGATTAACCAAAAACATTGTACATTCAATGGCATTACGATAAATGTATGTACAAGAGATATATATGATGATGTACAATCAGTAACCAAGGCAGGAAACATTATAAGATAGATTTCTTTTATTGGGATTGCATAAAATTACAAAAGTTAAGTTACAAAATGTCTTGGTTACAAAAATTTGAAAAATAGTAAAAGGAGAATTAAAATTAAAAAACGTTGTGAAATTACTGGAAATGTTTCTAGGAACAAAAACATGCGTTACTTAAGTGTTTGTCAAATGTCTTCATTTTCTTCATCATAAAGAGATGAACCAGTATCAGAGTCATTGTCGTAATCATCGGTTTCCGCCAAATATTCTCATTCAGTATCACTTTTGTTGAAATTCAATGACGATGCAATATTGGCAATAAAAAGTAAAATAACAATAATAGTTATACAAGCTTTAGAAAGTGAAACGAAACACGAACAAAAGTGCGTCTTAGTCAGAGTCAAAAGGCAAGATGAAATGTGTGTCGTAACGTCAAGGTAAGTATCCCCAGAAATCACAGATTTCTGGGGATACTAGGAAGCGCAGTGTGGTGCGTAAGGGGTTAAAAGGTATAATTTTATCACAGAAACTTCCCTTCGTGCATCTTCTTAAGATTATTTTCTGATAACTTTATCAGTTAGCGATTGATTGTCATAATAAAAATCCAGAAACTGCGGATCAAAATATCTTACTAAAAACAACGATAGTCCAACTTTTCTTTTGTGTATAAAGTAATTTCAATAGAAAGGTGGCGGTATTGAGGCTTATACTTGGATCCATCATTTTAAATGTTATTGGTTTCCTAATTCTTTTTCTTAACAATGAATTTAATGAGTTATATGGCTTCCGCGTTCCGAATTTGTAAAAGCATATTGCTAACACTACAGAATTTTTACTTTCACTTTCAAATTAAGATGGTTGTGTGTATTTATTACAAAACACAATAAATTTCAATCGAAAAAGAAAAAAATAATGAAGATTTCAAATTTGTAGAATCCTTAAACATTTAAAAAAATTCAATATTGAAGTATTTACACTTTTCTGATTTCTAAGAATATTATAATGATAATTTTAATGATTCGCTTACACACAGGTTTCGGATCTTTACAGATACTTAAAATATTTTTGAAAATTGGGAGAAAATGCAATTTTACAAGGACTTTATTAGTTTTTTACCCTTTTAGATTCACTTTGCAGCGTTACAGTAATTCTAATCGTCGGTATTTAAGTAAAAAAAAAAAATTAAAAAATAGTAGCAATTTTATAAAATTGATAGTGCTGAAATGTTATTCTAATGGATTTCATACGATTAATGAAGTTGAAGATGTCTTGTTGACAGGAATTTTTATATTCTTAAACACGGTTTACTTAACCCTTACAGGATCATAAGGTTGCTAAGAGTAAATGTTACTATCCAACAGCTTATGTCAATTTGCTCAGAAGAAAGTGAGGGCACATTAACGTCGCAATATAAAGCGATACTAGGATTATTGGCGACGGATCTCGCAATTTTAAACCATGGTTAATTAAGTGACGAGAATGACACATGGGCTGGCACCCCCTCTGCTAACTTACATACAAACGGGAGGACGTTTGATTAAGGTGCATCGGCTCCTCTACACGTCGGGTCTCTCAGCACACTAGGCTCGAACTCCAGACACGCTGGCCGCGAGTTCGTGCCTTTCACCATTAGGGTACCACAGTCACTACTTGATTTTCAGTAAAATAAATAAAAAAAATCATAAGAGAAAAACACATAACAATATGTGGTTTCTTGGAGTTTTATGTGAATAAAATAGAATTATTCCCATAGAATTACTCGTCATTATCAAGCATTTTTTTCACTCTTTCAAGTATTCTTTATTATTGTGCAAACTTATACTAATCGAATACCGTAAACCCTGTAATAAAATAATCTAACATATTATTTCTTGTCACAATAAATTTAATTAAGTATTAAGAATAAGAATACAACCCACGAATGTGTGTTAATCATTGACGCCGATTGACGCTTCTTTTTTTTTCCTAAATGTTCTAGTTTACGTAATTGTGTACGACATACGTTCTATTTTGACAATCTGAATTAAAAAATTCACAGATAAGGTAATAATTAAATACGACAATAACCAATTTAAAATGGAGAAAAATGTTTCCCATATTTGTGAAAGGATTAATTAATAGTTTTATTTAATCATTAAGATGATTTTAAATAAAGTAATAAGGTGTTAAATTTTTCTTTTTTTTTTTTTTTTTTTTTTTTTTTTTTTGCTTTTCTATTAAATTAGATGAATTTTATTTTAAAAACAGAGAGAAATAAAAAAACACGCATATGTCTTTACAAAATTATTTAACACACACTCTAATCTAAAAAACTGAGGGGGTAAATTATCAAAAAATATTTTAGTACAGTGACATGAAACAGAGCAATCAAATCTCTATTCCTTAATGTTTAACTTTTTTTTTCAATCCTTTATTGGGATTTGTCTTTTTGACTTCATCTTTTCTCCTGTCCTGCCATTCTGGCAAAATTGCAGCACATTAGCAACAAGAGGGAGGAATTATACGAAGATAGCTGTTTATAGGACCTTTGGCCCTATTTAATTGTTGTCCATGTCTAGACACCAAACAACCAATTTCACCTTGGCGCCAAATGGCAATATCTGTCGCCAATAATCTTTGTTTTGCTTTTCAGTGTGTGATTTTACTTAACTAATGAGCCTGCTGATTTTTTTTCTTATTAATTTCTCTTTATCCTCCATTTCAGAAAATCGGCTAATGGTGACGACACCAGTGGAGAAGACAGTCTGTCTGAATCAGAATCCGACGAAGACACCTCTTCCATTTCCAGCAGTCAAGGTGTGCTGACGAACGAAACGGACTCCCCGTACGTTTGTTCCAATTCCTTGCACCACGAGGAACTTCCTACATCTTACTCTTGCAAACATCCTTTCACAAAAGTAGCCAGAAAACACACCTTAACCCACCAGGTGGAAGAGACGGATTACTATTACTACATTTTTTCGTCCAACTCTTACTTAGACATCTTGCCCAATGAGTTTTCAATCAAGTTTATCATGGACAGGACACACTACGACTATTCCACTAGCATTGGAAATTGTTCAACGGACAATCACTGTCAACTGTCTATTCCTCTGGGCTCTCATCCCAAAATAGTAGTGCAGGTGGAAGCGGTCAATGGAACCCTAAAAACAGAAAAGTTACTTGTGGCATGCAAACCTCGGGAATGGATTTTCATGATCTTTTATTCATTGTTTTTGGTTGTGATTTTTCTATGTGCGTTTCAGTGATATATTTTTTTGAAAACAAGGATCATCTTTGCAAGATTTCAAAATCATTCTTTTAGATTTTGGTAAAAAGTTTCGAGAAGTACAGAAATCTCTCTCTCAGTACGGACTTTGCTACAGTACGATTTGTAATTTGAGTAAATTTCAGTTAGTGCTGACTGAATCACTATTAAGTAATTTGGAAAGATTTTTCGCCGAATATTCTCGCCAAAATATTTCCGCTAAACTAAATGCTACCAAAATGAATGGTGCTGATTGGTCAAAGTCAAGCACGATGATTTGTACGTGTTTTTGTGCAAACTTAATAGCTGAAAGGAGAAGCTTGTCCAAGATAAAACTTACCTTCAGTCGTTTTTTATGAAGTCTTATCTTGCTTATGAAGCAAGCGCTTTGGTTATTCTAGTCATGCGATTCCGCGTCACACGATTCGCTCTTTTTATCTAAAAAAAATATTGCATAGTATCGTGTCATTTTTTTATCAACTAACAATGAATAAAAAAGAGAAAATCCGATACTAATTGGGATAAATCTAACAAATGTAAATTATTAAATTTACTAGAGGAAAAGAAACTGTACATATTGCATAGCCTTGAAGGATTATTCAAATATTATTTGAAGTGAAGTGAGCTAAGGAAATTATCCAAATTAAAAAGGGAGCTCTAAAATAAGGTGTAAATAATATTCTTCATTATCACACGATGTATTAAGAAAGAAAAAAAAAAAGGAAAAGAATTAATTGGATTAGTTTAAACACGTGATTGTGCTTATCACGAGACTATGAAGTCGCATGACTCTACGCATTGATTGGTTGGAAGCACGGAGTTGCAGGTGTGTGATTATGAGGTCACATGAATTTAGTCTAATAATAATACTGGATGAGGCATTCCTGTATTTTTCTTTCCGAACAAAAGAAATTCAAAACGTTAAAAAAGTGCAATTTCTCACAAGCATTATGAAAATCCTTCAAGGTATTTCGAATTCCATATTAAATAACTTCTGGTAACATAACTCTCAAAATGAAAAATCAAAATCAAATTATTCAGATTCATCTGTTAGACGTGGAAAGACTTCCTGCATTGAAAGGCAAAGCAATATGTAATCAACTCAACATATTGAACGTTTCTAAATACACTGGAATTTATAGGAAATCAATATTTTAATAAATAATTAATGTCAATAATTTTTTAATGTATTCCTGAATTTCGGAGATAAGTCGTTAATGAATAATATAATATTCGTCGAATTATATAATATTATTTCTTGAAGTGCTTCTTCATATTCTGTTGTGGGAAACTCCATGATGTATGCATAAAAGATATTAAGGACTAAGTTCGGGACCGAAAAGTGAGAGACTGTGTGTTAGGCCTAAATCATTTACACCAAGTTGTAATCCTTTGTGCAATTGTTATTTGTGATTGTTATATTTATATTTTTACTACCAACAGATACTTACTTCTACATGTTGGAAGTGCAAAGCAACAGTATGGATGAAAGTTCGGTGTATTTTTTTTTTTTACGCTTTCAACTATTAACTTCTTCGTCTTTTTTAAAGAATAATAAGTGTGGATTTTAAAATGTTCGAATTCATGGAAGTAGTACATATGCTACATGATCAAATTCTATGTGATTTTTACTAGTCATTATTCACAAATTGTGAAATAGGCTTTTGGATGGGGAATGAACAAACTTCACATCCATCTGTCGTGGTGGAAAGGTTTTCGGAAATTAACTTATAATTCGTTTCCAAGCTAATGAATGCTTTCGAATTCAGCGAGTCTATCTTCGAATGTCACTGTCATATTCCTACCAAAAAAACTTTGTTTCATTATGTTAAAGTTTAGTGCGGATGCGATGTTTTGCATTTTTCAGAATATTTTATGTAACATTCCATGAGAATTGCCAAAATGTTGTAGTAATAAAAATATTCTATTGAGACTTGTACTGTAATCTGTATTCACCAACAATATCTCAGTAAACTTTAATTCTTATGTCTTTCAAAAGTCAAAGAAAAAAGGGATAAAATTTAAAAAGGATGATGTTATTTAAAGAATAAAATAAATGAAATATTTTTCTCGGTATTTACAAAAAAAGTTTGCCATCTAGTTAACACTAATACATTTTATTTTACTTATTTATTTTGAAGTATTGCAGGATCATTTCAGTTCTCTGAAACGTTAAACTGTAAAACAAAATTTTGCATTATTCTGCTACATTCGATTTGATAAATCATTTGGAACCCATGTTTTTTAAATCAATTAAAAACTTTCTCACATCACTCAATAATTCGGGATAAATAACAGAATATCGTTTTAAAGCCAAGATCGCTGACATCCATTTCTAAACTTTACTTTAAGATCTCCGTTACTGCTTATTCCGTGCAATTCCTTTTGTAATATGACATTTCTTTTCAATGTGACTATTTGACTTTATTGCCTACAGTGGAAATTACCATAGTCAAAGCATTTTGACACCTAGTTTTAAAATCTGAGTAAGGGAAATTAAAATGTGTTAAACATAGGTTGAAACGCGTCATTTTTCTGGAAAATTGTCTGTGACCAATTGAGAAACTGGGAAAATTAGCGACGTTCAATATTATACTCATTTAGTTAAATTCTGGCAAGAAACACTGAAATGGTGACCATTGTTTTAATAAAATTTATGCTGTAACTGTGTGTAACTTCAAATTAACGTTAAATTTAGTAAATAAAATTATTAACTATGTAAATCTGATTTCTACATTTGAATAAATTTTCTCTTAAAATTAAAGTCAAGATCTGGTTTAATGAGAACCACCATCACAGACCCTCAACTCATAGGCCCCCAAATTATTTTTTCACTGACATGGACAAGTCGTCATAGACCCCTAGGGATCGTTATAGACTACTTTGCGAATCACTGCTGCAGAGGCTCAAAGTTCTTCCGTTGGCATGGTGTGGGAGTACAGAGAGACGGTGTCAGATCGTCCTCGTCGCGTAACGTGTCTCAAATTTATGAGGCAACAGCCCTCTTGTAGGCTTTGACGTTAATGAAAATTCACTCTCTAAAAAGGTCTTTACAGTATTTTACACCATATTTTACTTCGTGATCCCAAATAAGGCTCCGTGAGCCATTTCACTTATTTATGAGTCACCTAATTATTAATTTCTCAGTACTTACAAACATATTTTTTTATTTCTTAAATGCATTATTAAAACACATAAATAAAATTAATTTTTTTTTCTTTTTTCCTCTCAGCTTTTACAAAAATTGTCCTCTTTTTTTTCTTTTTTTTTGTTGAACTTTGGAGCTTTTATTCAATTTAAGAATGAACCTTAATACCGCTTCAAAAATTGGAAATGTGAACTTCAGTGTAAAATTATGACATATATTTTAACCCACTTGAATATTTATTTCTCTTTGAGGAATTTTAAAATTAAAACACAATTTGAATTTTTTTTAAAAAAATTATAATGCATTTTAAACATCTTATTTTTCGAATTCCTAACAATCTTTTGAGGAATTATTTAATCTCCATTTTCTTAAATCATAGTCAATATCTCTTCAAAAATTATTGTATGCAAAACGGTACTTAGAAATCAAGAATATCAAAGATTCATAATTGTAAATAAAAAGGTAAATTTGAAGTCGGCATTGACTTGGCTAATGCAATCAGTGGCTACCGCCATGGTTTCAGCAATTTCCTTCAACATATTTGCTAATAATATTTCATAATAAAATGTTAAATATATTAAGCTGATAAGCCCATAAGTTTTTTCCTCAGCCGAAAGCCAGAGTTGGTTAGTTGGCTAGTTTTCTTGGCGCAAAAGCCATATTTAGCCAAGTTGCACCAAACATGATCAATTTGCGAGAAATCATGTCATGATGATGATGATGATGATGATGATGTAGGGACCATGACGGGACACAAAATCAGATAGTACCGTGAGCCCAGATCATATGTATAATGTAAATAATTATTATACGCTTACATATCTGTAATGAAAAATGTTCAGTGAAAGAAAAGATAAAGATTGGCTATAAAGGAGAATACAGACTAAAATCGAAAAAAATATTGCTGAAGACGCCAAATATTGTAAGCGCCTTGTAAGCCTCTTGGAGAAAGGGAAGATTATTGAGCATCTTAGAATTGTAAGATCGTCCTGCTTATCTGAAGAAAGTAAACCCTTGAAGTGTTAATCTGATGGTCCTACAGATGTCAATCAAGGTTTCGAACAAAACTGTGTGTTTCAATAGTGAGGGTTGTTCGAACCCTTAAATAGCAGGCGTCGTCAACATATGGCACGCGGTTCTATTCTCAGTGGTACTCTACACCACACTACAAAATATGTCAATTTTTGAAAGAATAGAAGATGATAATTTTGAGACGAAACTTGTGTTGAACTAAAACGGCTTCAAAATTATAGAAAGCAAACCATACGAAAATATCTGGAAGATAATTAATGATAAATCGACAGCTATTTAAAACTGTTTGATGTCATTTCCGGGGAGATTTAATTGTTTAAAGCAGTGCTTCTCAAACTTTCTATACTTGCGACCCAATTTTCAATCCTAATTTTCCTCACGCCCCCTCCATATAATAACAATGTATTGAATTCAATAATAATATACTTTGAAGTAAAGCTACAATGCTACTCTAATTATAAACCATACAAATTATCAAGATAAATGTTAAATTTTGTATATAATTTTATGACACGCCCATGGGGTCAGTGGTAATTATTAGACTTGTTCTTAACTTAGTAATGTTAAATTAATTATGAAACACGTTGTGCACTGCTCATGCATTTATAAGCGTATTATATCGATGTAAATGCGTATTTTATTTTTTTTATTATGTCAGAACGCATTTTTTTGCTTGCTTTCAGTAAATTAATAATTTTTTTAAAAAATAATCTTTTATTTTCGACTTTCTGATAAGCTCGCGCCCCCCTTGTAAGGGTTATCATGCCCCCTAGGGGGCACGCTCCACAGTTTGAAAAACACTGGTTTAAAGAGAATAGTACACATATTCTGCTTTCCACTTTTGGTTTTACATATCTATGGGAATAAGTCTTTTCTCAAATGAAAAATATATTGAATGCATCAAGAAAGTTGACAACTGCACTTTCAGAATTGTGTCAAATTGAGAATCACAAATCAACCCCCGATATTGCGATGTGAAGTAAAGTGCACAAGGACAAGGTTCACATTAAAATATCTATTTTTTATTTAACTACATTGAAGGAATACTTATATAAGTTGCTAAGGCTGTTTATTTCTTATTTTATTAAATACGTTTTAGAGAGACGCAGAATACATGTATATAAAATTTTAGTTTTTTTATTTATGTTGAAAGAAAATGTATATTTTTTAAACTGTTTATTTTTATCTTAATAAATACCTTTAAATGTTGCAAAATTAATGTATAATAAAACGGTAAATCTGTATTCTTGACCCTTGTTCCCTAACTCTGCATGCACTTCCAACGGGAATCGAATTGTTTCAAATATTTCTTACAGTGCGGCACCTTGAATCCTATTGGTAGATTGGTTTGGTACACCGCAACTACAGGGTTACCGGCCTCTGGTATATCAAACATTCTTTATCTAATAGAATAACCGAATTTAATGCGTATTTACTAAAAAAAAATTTAGAGGTAACATTTTAGCTAAACAAACTAACAAGGAAAAGGCTTTAAAAGAGACCGACTCCATTTTTTTTGCGCTCCTTTCTCTCTCATCTCTAAAACTTTCGTTTCAACCTAATTAATTCAGGTAAATTACAGTAAAATTCGGCGTATAACGCGCACCGCCATATAATTCGCACCTATACTCCCAAGCTACAATTTTTAATTTTTATGTATATTCACCGTAGAACGCTCACACCTGTTTTACGAAGAAAACTTAAAATATACGTACGCAATGCTCTTATATTTTGCAGTCATTTATTCGAGGTATTATTCCAAGCTTTAGAAGAAAATAGTATACTTCTAGAACTACAATCCTAAGTTATTTCTTTTAAATAAACAGTATTTCGATATATATATAGAAGTCTTATTTTTTTTCTACGCTAATCTTTTTTATTTTTAAAGGTATCATTTTTATACCCGGCGTATAACGCCCACCCATAAATTTCGATCTTATTTTTTGTGTTAAAAGTGGGCGTTATGCGCCGGAGTAACTAAGATCACGCATCCTAATTAGATCTCATAAATTTTTAATATATATTCAACTATTTTGCTTGATAATAAAATGCTGGACTGACTTAGAAAATCTGTAGGCCAAAGGTGAATGTGATGTTGAAAAATTATTGTGAAAGAGTGATTTCTTAAAAATAAAAATTGAGAATTGAGGCGTGAATGTACACACGAACTAATATAAGCGACGTGTTTTTCTTCCTTCTCAGTCAGGAAATAAATGTTATCACTGAATCGGTTTCAGTCCTTCAGACTCAGATAACGTTTTTATCTCTTCTTAAGAAAAAGAAAAAAATAGCTTAAGAAAGGTTTTCGTAAATAACTTCGGTAGATAAGTTTTTACAGACAATTTTTTTTTTAATTTTATGCTTGGCGCAACAAGAGTTTTGTTCGGCTTGAGCCGTCTGGGTGACGTAGTTGGTTTGTCGCTGGCCTTCTGTACCAAAGGTAATGGGATCGACGCCGACCCAAGTCGGCATGATTATACGGCATGAAAAACATCCCTTGAGTGTCCGTTTGGCTTACATGCTTTCGGCAAAATTAAATTCTTAAGTACAAATTTCGCATTGGCAGGGCTCAAGTGCCTCGCTCTGGGGAAGAAACTGAGCGTCAAAATTACTTGCGGTAATTGGTATCGCCTAAAGGGTGCCGCACTCAAAAGTGATTCCAGCCCCTGGGGAATGTCTGCAAAGGTAGAAATACCGATACGCAGCCCCTTTAGAGGGGATAAAATTTCGGCTTGAGAAATATATAAATATGAAATTACATCATTCACACTTTTCATTTAGTTCGCAGAATTGAAAAGTTCATTATTCTAGGTGGGTTTTTTTTAACAAAAAATCTGAATAAAATTGTTGAAATGTAACAGGATGTAATTCATTTTTTTTAAATTTATTACGGCTAAAAACTTTGCAACAAATTCTAAGAAACAGGAAATTCTGAAGGAATATAAATTTCTTAAATAGAACAAAATTAAATACATAATTAGATAATTCACACACGCGCAACATGTCTTTTATAAATGTAGCAGCCAAAGCCGAGCAGTCTTCGCGCGCAGGCGCAGCTAATGAGAACTGAAACTGTGGAAACTTTTGAACTAGTGAAAGTAGAACCAAAACTTTTAAGAGAGGAGAAAGGAGAACGAGAGAGGTGCGCGAGCAGGTGTTACCTTCTGCATATCATCGTCAAACTTATCTGTTAAAATAACTACCTTTTTTAATTAATTTGTTTAATTTTAAAATAAATGTGAAGTAAGACAAACGTCTTGGACCCCTTGTTGTCTCCCACAAATTATGGGGGCTCGGCCGGGATCGAAAAAATTTCGATTTTGAACCAAAGTCTGGACAATGAACAAAAGCGTCCGTGAAGGAGACGCTCCGCCATTTTGGAAACTTCGTTCAACCTGTGTAGAGGTTTGAACTCAGCATGAATACTCCGCCTGTGTAGAGGCCGGGATTGAAAAAAAAATTTCGATTTTGATCAAAGTTTGGAACGTGAACAAAAGCCGTCCGTGGAGGAGACGCGCCGCCATTTTTCGAAAACTTCGTTCCGCCTGTGTAGAGGTTGGAACCATCGACAAATATTCCGCCTGTGTAGAGGTTGGAACCATCGACAAATATTCCGCCTGTGTAGAGGTTGGAACCCATCGACGAAAATTCCGCCTATGTAGAGGTTGGAACCACTCCCATAAACACCTGCGAAGAGGTGTCAATTCGAACAATTTCAACTATATTACCTGCGAAGAGGTGAAATCACGGTGGAATCGAAGTTTTTCTTCAATTATTGGATACATCGTACGTGCGAGCAACAAGGGAGCCAGAAAAAAAAAGGTAGGATCTTTCCATATTTTTCTAAAATGTATAAAAACGCTCTTAAAGAGGATCTCATAAGAGTTGTTGAGGATCTAGACGGTACTGTGGAGAGTACGGACACCATAGCTAAACTAAAGACTAAAATTGAGAACAGTAGTACATTTGAAAGTGATCCAGATTTCGTTAAAACTTTAATTCAAAACTGTATAGATGAGAGAGTATCGCGAAACGAAAGAGAGGTAACTTTAGAAAAACAGAAAATTGAGCTCGCGAAACTTCAGTTAGCAAAATTAGAAAAAGAAGTCGAACTTCAAAGGGCTAAAAATAAAGCATTAAGTTTAAATCCTGCAGCTAAAGTCGAAGAGAAACAGTTCGAAACTCTAAATAAGGAAACTGCAACTCATATTGGCATTCGAGAAGCAGAAGATTGGTTTAGGCCTATTGATTTAGCTAAAGAGTGTGATATTTATATTTCATCTAGAAGCGGATCACATAAAGAAATTCCTATTACTTATGGATATACCCAAGACCCCTTTAAAAATAGATCACAAAACTTTAAACCAAAGATTAAAGAGAACTATCCCCAATATCTTGAATGAGAAAATAAAAATTGCTTTATATGCGGTGATTCATCTCATTGCGCAAGAGACTGTGAGAAGCGTTTTAAGCCTAAAGAATCTAACGACCACATCCATAATAGAATAAACGTGAATACTTTGAAAGTCGAGAGCGAAAAACAAAATAGCGATGAATTTGCAAATCTACAATATGTAAACATTTTTGTGGAAAATCAGCCCGTAACAGCCTTGATCGATTCAGGTTGCCAGATCCCAGTTTTAAATTCCTCACTAATTAGAGTGCAAACACCTTCCGAAGAGATCATAACATTAAGTTCATGTTTTGGCGAACAGCGAATGGTAGAAGTTAAACCCATTAATATTTCTCTTAATCAACTCTCTCCCGGTCTAAGTGTTCGAACGGCAATATCACCGACCTTGACCGAAGAAATTATTATACATCCCAGTGTATATGCTGAAATAAAGAAACTAGGCCACGCAAAGAGCGATGTTTTATTGAGTGAAAGTGGATCCTCTTTGGGTGTTCATTTTAATTCAAATGTTTCTTTTTCAAATGTGATAGAAAACTCTAGTTATGATTTGCCACATGTTAAAAACTTTAATACTAGAAATGATTTGAGTTCTCTAATTAAGGATTATAAATGTAATAAAATTAAGAGTACTAATTTAAAATTGAGTATTATAAGAGAAAAATGTTCTGATATAGTATTGTGTACGAAAGTAAATGGTGCCATGAAAACGAGTTCCGTGAACTTCAACGCCCCTTCACCTATGGAGAGTAAACATCGTCGGTTTACAATGCTCCGGAAAATCTTTGAACCTTGGCAGTGGAAACGAAGGAAAAAGAGAAATCGTTTTGAACAGACGTCTAGAACTCTACAGAGGAAAATATCGATGCGTTCAACCAAAGATCAACTTGTTAAAACAGACGTTCTTATGCCTGTGAAACACAATGTTTTCCTGTGGAACCTTCCGGATGTCGAAGAGGTGCCTTCACATGATGGAGAAACTGTTCAGTTCAGCAGAATTATGATATTTTAAACCTTTGTGTATTTGTCGTATAGTCCTTGTCTGTTCCGTCTTTTTTTTGTATGTTTCAGATTCTCCTCTGGTCTCGATGAAAAAGGAAAAAAGGGACGTACCGCTGCGGACAGCGGACAGTCGGGCTGGCCGATTGGGGCAGCCAAAGCCGAGCAGTCTTCGCGCGCAGGCGCAGCTAATGAGAACTGAAACTGTGGAAACTTTTGAACTAGTGAAAGTAGAACCAAAACTTTTAAGAGAGGAGAAAGGAGAACGAGAGAGGTGCGCGAGCAGGCGTTACCTTCTGCATATCATCGTCAAACTTATCTGTTAAAATAACTACCTTTTTTAATTAATTTGTTTAATTTTAAAATAAATGTGAAGTAAGACAAACGTCTTGGACCCCTTGTTGTCTCCCACATAAATGTGAGGGAATAGATCCACTCTCTCGCCCGCCTAGAGGTGTGGGAGGAAGGGACGAAACACTATCCATATTCAAAAACAATCTATTTATTGATCTCACAAATTGCAGCTCTGATTCAAGTAATTTTAACGAGAAGAGAGATGTTCTCAATATAAACAATATGTGGATTAACAGCGAGATGCATTAATTTTGAGAAGATTATCAATGTCGATCTTCCTATTAAAGGATCAAATCTATTGTCCCAATAATCAAAACTATTAAGCTTTAGTGACTAATCGTCACTTTAATTCGTTCACCCATCAAATATTTGAAATACAATATAAAATACTATAATACCTGATCAGTAGCAATCTATTCTATCTCATCACTTTCTCTCTCTCCTCTCTATAGCTAGCTTGAAAGCTTAGACTATATAAAGCAAATTCAATTTAAATATCACGGTTTCTTCTTCAAAGGGTTGGTTGTGAATAAACGCGAATGGATAGCCCAAAGATTTCCCACGAGGATTAATTGAAAGTTCGCGGATAGATCCGTCACATTTATAAACATACCTTTTTATAAATTAGGGAATGTTTATATCTTTAAACATTTCAGAAAATTGTTAAAAATACAGATGACTTCCTAAAAGTTTTATATACACCTTACTCTTTTTACGTGGTAGATACGTTCATTAGAAAACGATGCAAGGAAAAAAAATCGTGTTAAAAATACATGTGACATATGGTAAATTTGGGGATATGTTCTACAACTTTAAAGAATCGTCTAATTTAAATATATTCCAAAAAAAGTAATAATGAAATCAATGTTACATTTACGTTCTAGAACAGGGGTGGCCAACCTAAATGACTGTAACGATTACCGCCACACAGCTGTGAATCGGCTTCTTCGTGGAAATAATCATCATACGTGCATTTCTGCTACTGCATATCCAAAGTTATTGCGTGGTGCCGCCTTGGACTTTCCCCGCAACCTTTTGACATCACGAAGGACCCTTTCCCGGCACTAGTAGGATGTAATGCGATGCTAAAAAGATGCCGGCGTCTTATCTCCGAAGTGAGAGAAGAGAGAGGGAGAACCAGAGATGCTTTGAAACTTCCGAAGAGAGCGGACTCCAAAGAGAATTTCTCTTTCACAAACTACATCATTTGAACTCTAATAATATTTTAATAAGTTTAATAACTTCAATGTATAATCTATAAATAATAGCTGTGCCGTAAATAAATGAAATGTTTAAATTAATCAATATCATGCTACCGTTATTTATCTCAAACGTCACATGACCTTACGGGTCACTTCAGAGAAACATTATAATCCCATGGGCTAGTGGCGCACACAAGGAGGGGGTCCTGACCCCTCCCCCCAAAGCCCTTAATTTTTTCCCGATTTATTATAATTCTAAGTACATAGTACGTAAAATTTAATTAAGTATTTGTTATTAATGATTAATTTTATTAATGAATGCTAATTATTTTTTCAATAATTAGTTTTTTATTGTATTTTGTTCCCGAAAATCGACAAAATCAAAAGGAGCATGATACAAAAATGGTGAACTTTCAACCCCGGACCCCCTTGAAAAATTCCTGTGTGGCGCTACTGCCATGGGCTGCATATAAAAATTTGAAAAAATTCTGATATTGAGAATTATTTTTTTCTTTGTTTCACGGATTATTAAATCAAAAAATCATTTAATTGCTCGAGGGAAAATCTGATATGGGTTTTTTTATGACATCTAGAGCAGTGACATACAAAGACCTCTTTCATTAGGGCGGGGGAGGGTTACGTCCAAAAAACACGTTGGTGAGAGTATTCTCTAAGGCAGGGTGGGCAAATATTGGCCTGCAGAGTTTTTTTGCGGCCCTCCAAGACAGTCAAAAAACTAAATACACAGAAAAGGTTCTCTATATTTGGGTCAACATATATTTGTGAGCAGAGGGGGTTGAGTCTCAATTCCCAATTTATAATTATTTTTATGAAAAAAGGTCAATTTTTAAATAATTCATAAGTGGCCTTAAGGGATTCTTAATTTCCTCATTTGGAATTAATTTTGATTTCATAAACTTGTTACATTCTAGATATTTGATTATTGTTCTTTCTCATTTTCTAAATTAAGAGAAAAAAATCGCTTTTGTGCTTCATATCGCAATAAATATTGTAATCGATATTAGCAGTAGTGCACACAGGAATTTTCGGGGGGGAAGTTCACCATTCTTGTATCATGCTCCTTTTGATTTTGTCGATTTTGGGGAACAAAACACAGTAAAAAACTAATTATTGAATAAATAATTAGTATTAATTAATAAAACTGATCATTAATAACAAATACTAAATAAAATTTTACGTACTATATACTTAGAATTATAATCAATCGGAAAAAAAACAAGTGCTTTGGGTGAGGGTCCGGACCCCCTCCTTATGTGCGCCACTGGATATTAGTGATCAGGAAGAATTCATAATGATACGTTTTATATTTTCAAAAAAGCACAATTTTTTCAAACAATTAACACTTGAAGAAAGAATTTAGAAGTTACTCTTACTTCAAAAAAGAAACAATTTAAGTAGTACTGAAATAGTGTCTAAATCCGAGGAGGGCATTACTTTGATCGCAATCGACCAGTGGACCCTTAAGACATTTTCGGTGACCGCCTGAAGATTTTAGCAGTTAGTAACTATATACGGAAATATTCGAGATCAGCTGAAGTATGCAGACTAAGTCTTCTACTGACTATAACAACAAAAACTAACTTTTGATAAAAATGTTTTATTTTTTATGTATTTTGAATTGTTTGATAATAAAAGTATAGTTTGATATTATGACATTTGTGGCTGTTACTATTATGTTTGTATTTTGCATTTTGCTTTAAACGCAGTTTTAAAAGTGTTAGATTTTTATTTTAGTTCTGTAAATAAAAGTAAGTACAAATTCCGTGTTTATTATTAATTCATAATAAATATTGTTGACCTTTTTCTACCTCACACCTACGACTCTGGGCATTGGAGCATACCAGAATTTTTCAAGGGGAAGGGGGGACGAGGGTCGAAAGTCTACCATTCTAGTATCATACTACAATACGCTCCCAAACATATTTTTTTTTAAATTTTGTAGATTGTCGGGAACAAAAAAGAGTAAAAAATAAATTACTGAATAAATACTCAGCATAAATAATAAAAAATTATTCATAACAAATAATTAAGTTTTACATATTGTATACATGTGATTAAAATCAATCGGTAAAAAAAAATCAAGGGCTGTGGGGGAGGGTTCGGACTAGTGCTCCCCTCCCCTCCTTGTGTGCGCTACTGATATTGGGTGGACCGCAACAGCTTGAAAAAATTAGAAGTAGCCCGCACCCTGGCAAAGTCTGCCCACACCTGGTCTAAATTATATTCAACTAATCTTTCAAGTTTCTTTTATCTTCACTAGAGGGCGCAACCAGTCAGCAAGATGAATTTTCAAAATATTTGTTGTAGGGCACACAAAACAATGACGAAATTTAAATCTCAGTGTTCCTTTGGGATAAGAAACTCTTCAATTTCAACTATTAATAAAGTTGGGCTTGTAACATTGCCCCCCCAAAAAAATAATTGAATTGAAAACACTTCTATGTTGTGCTGCCATCTGTCAAGACAATTAAGAACTAAGCTTTAAAAGTTGATTAAAAAATAAAGAGGGGGTTAGTTGATTAAAAAAGTAAAGAGGGGGGTTAGTGGATTTCTGTTTTACATAAAGTGGTTTCTAGTTCAGAAATAAATTTAAATCGAGAGAAGTTGTAGTAAATTAAAATAAAACGCTCGTTGATATTACGCATAGTATTAAATCCAATACAAAATACTAGCAGTTAAGTATTGTACTCTTATACAGGCTTTTAATAAAATCCTTAAAAATTGTTTAAGATGTACTCGCATGCTGTCATTTGAGCACTAGGAAGAGCTGGTAGTCTTGGTCTGGTGCAGCTCTTGATCTTTACGTAGAGTTAGGATTCTAGGGTCGGCATACTTTTTAGGTTAATATTTTATTTGGAATTCGAAATAATCTATTCAATATATATATATATATATATATATATATATATAACACTTAAAAGTTCAGTTTTAACAAAACCTAATATTTATATGATTTTGTATGCTTTGTGTAGAATTTTGTATTTAACAAACAATTTATTAGGTGCTTGTTTCATAGCACTCTAAATAATACTCAAGTGTGTTGAGTTTTCATTTAATTCAAACATTAAACTTTATCAAAATCTACTGGAATTTTATTCTGCGTGTTCATTCCACGGCGGCAAACATAGATCTACACGTTGTACAGAAAATGCCACGTTTTTAGTATTTTACACAGTTATGCTGCAGTTAAGCATAATACAATCGATACGACTACATGAGTAAAGAAAAATATAAAAACAGAAATATAAATTATGAAAACCATTTTAAAAATTAACAGAAATTAAATGCATTTACATAAAATATAAGTTTAACAATTATTATTTAAGTTTAACATTTATTTGAATAGAATTAATTTCTATCTTGCCAATATCCGTTTAGAGAATTCGAAAAACAGTTGACAGGTGCAGCCATCTAGCGAGAGAAAATCTCTACCAAAAACTGTCCTTTACATTACTCCCTTGCCAGTAACAAAGTTACGATACAAGAAAAAAATATATGGCAGGGACAGTTTCAGACTTATTGAACAGATTATAATTTCATTTTTTTTTTTTTTTACAAATTAAACTTATACAAACCGCTTTTAACACAATTATTACTAATCATTGCATTACACAACACAAAATTACTACTACAGGATTGCTACAGAAGTCTTAATGCACAAAATATGCTACAAGTTTAAAATATTAAAACACAGCTACCTTCCTGTTTCTTAAAAATACATGGAAAAATACAACTAAAATGTTCAGCAATTACTTTAAATGTATATTTATACTGAGCAACAATCAAATTTAAACAAAGTCAAAAAGAGTATATATAAGATATGCAATAACTCAAAAAAAAAAATAATAAACTACAGAATGCTTTTGCAAATACACAAAACTCAGTCAATATTTGAACATGGGAAACTAAGGAGTACATAAATATTTTGCGAAAAAAAAAAATCATTCATATTCCAATGAAAGTTAACATGCCATTAAAAAAACATTTCAAGTTACTCTGCAATGACAACACCTTAATTTTTTTGACTATTATGAAACATATCAAATCCAATAGTGTTAAAAATCAATTTTCATATTTACATACACAATGGGTAATTTTATAATATATACATACAGAAAACTTCCTATTTACAAGAAAGAATATCAGAAAACTTTAGTTTCAATTCACCACATAATTAATTATAACTCAGTTAATCACTAATACAATCCATTTACCACAATTGAGCATTTTTATGCAAAACAGTATCTATTTATACACATTTTATTTGATGCTAACACATATTATTTCTACACATAGAATTTGATGCTAACACATATCTATTTATAAACATAGAATTTGATGCTAACATATATTTATTTATAAACATAGAATTTGATGCTAACACATATCTATATTGATATCCTGAAAATTTTATGTTCACTATTAAATACATAATAGATAATTTTGTTAAAATACATACTTTCCAATGAAAAAAAAAAAAACACATTCTATAACACATTTAAGAGATGAGATGCCCACAAATTGTAATACTAATGAGAGAATTTCTGTCGACAATGTAAAAAAACAGTAGTAATAAATAATTATTTGTGACATAAAGTTGAAAACTTTGTATAACATATATTACTTTGAATGCGAGAATATATATGGAAAATTTTACATCATGCTCTTTAATTTCTTTTTATTTACAAAGCTTTTGTTTGATTTAGATTCTCGCTGTTATGAAATTACACACAATTCTACTTTTGCTTACAACTTACTGATGAGGTTATATCAGGATAGTGGAAGAATAATTATTTAAATTTCACAATACTAGCATAAAAATCATACATGTATATATAACCAATTAAGAGTCAATTTTCAATTCTAAAATCCAGGAATTAACATACATTGTCATTTTATAAGCATATCTACAACATTTAAAGCAGTGTTTACTATAACTTTTCACTATATGTACATGAATTGCATTACCAAGAGAATTATTACCAAGTATATATTTAATCAATTAGATACATTTTATAAATGGTGATTTTCAAATTTACTAATTTTTAATAACTGTTTACTAGTAATAAGTGAAAGGAATTTCAAACTTTAACACTTACATACATAATAGTTGCTATTTTGTTTATTCTCTAAATCTTACTGGTTTTTTTATCTTTCTACCACAGCTGGTAGTAGATTGTTCATCAGGCATTGGGGAAAGTTCTTTCCAATTTGAAATCTCATTTTTTTGTCAACACTAGTTTGTTCATTTTGATTGTCCACTGCTAACAAATAGGCAGGTTTTAGTCTATCTACAGATATATTAATTGTTTTATCTTTGATTAGGATTGTGAAATATTTATCATACTTTTTATGTACAGTATATGGTCCTTCATATGGTGGTTCTAATGCTTTTTTAACTCTGTCGATACGAAGAAACACATGGGAACAGGATTTCAAATCTTTATGCACAAAGATATTTTGCTTCCTGTTGCTAGGAGACTTCAGTGGCTTTAGCTCTGCCATGTGCTGCTGTAATTTGGCGACAAAATTCTGTGGATCCATGTTAATAGTAGGGGGATCAAAAAATTCGCCAGGTAATTTAATGGAAGTACCATAGACCATCTGTGCAATTGTGTAACTAATGTCAGGTCTTATGGCAGCTCTTAAACCTAACAACACAGTGGGTAATGACTCTGTCCATCTAATATTGTTGTGAGCTTTTATAGCACCTTTCAAGGTCCTATGTAAACGTTCAACTTTCCCATTACATTGAGGGTGATAAGATGTTGTGTGGGCTACTTTAGCACCACATATTGCAGCTATGCTTCTAAATAGTTCTGCCTCAAACTGTCGACCTTGATCTGTGACTATTTTGGCAGGTACTCCAAACCTGCAAATCCATTTCTCATAAAATGCTCTCCCAACTATTTCAGCTGTTATTTCAGGTATAGGAATTGCTTCCATCCAGCAAGAGAATCGGTCAATGCAGGTTAAGCAATACTGCATCCCTTCTGAAGGTGGTAGTTTTCCAATGAGATCTATGTGAACTACACTAAACCTTTCATCTGGTTGTTCGAAGTCTCCTAATTTGGATTTTGTATGCCTGCTGACTTTACATTTTTGGCATCTAATGCAAGCTTTTGCCCATTCTCTGACTTGCTTTTTAATATCTGACCAGACATATTTTTCAATCATCAGTTTAACTGTAGATTTAATACCAGGGTGAGCTAAGCCATGAATTAGTTGGAATATTTGAAACCTGAATTTTTGTGGAATGTAAGGCCTAATTTTTTGTGTTGAGATGTCACACCAAAGTTTTTTCCCAGATGGCAATGTCGAAGGTTTAAATTTTAAAGAATTGTTGTGCAATAATATTTGCAACTCTTCGTCAGTAGTTTGCTCTTCTGCAATTTCCTCAAAGTTGATTTCGGAAATTGAATGAATTCTGGATAAGGCATCTGCAACAACATTATCTTTACCCAATACATGTTGAATGTTACAACTAAATTCTGAAATGTATTGAAGTTGTCGTTGTTGTCTTGGTGATGCTTTTTCATTTTTTTGCTTAAATGCAAAAGTTAGAGGCTTGTGGTCAGTATATATAACAAAATCATTCCCTTCCAGCAGGTGTTTGAAATGTTTCACTGAAAGGTATATTCCCAATAGTTCTCGGTCATAGGTACTATACCTTGTTTGTGTTTCATTTAGCTTCTTTGAGTAAAAAGCTATTGGTTTCCAACGCTCGTTTTCTAATTGCTGGAGTACTGCGCCCACAGCAAAATCTGATGCATCTGTGCAAAGTGATAGGGGTAGTCCAGATCTTGGAAATGATAAAAGAGCAGCTTCGGCAAGGTCAGTTTTGCATTTTTCGAAGCTTCTCCTGGTGTCATCAGTCCAATGCACTTTTCTGCGGTCTTTCTTTTTCGCTCCTTTTAACAGTTCATGTAGAGGTGCTTGGGTCTTAGCAGCATCCTTTAGGTATCTTCGGTAAAATTTATCATGCCCAGAAACGTTCGCAGGTCATGAATAGTTTCTGGTAGTTTGTAGTTGAAGATAGCTTGAACTTTTTCTGGCAATGGCCGAGAACCTTCTGCAGTGATCAGAAATCCCAAATATTCAACTTGGGCAGCTCCCATCACTGATTTGGAGACATTTATTCGAAGTCCATATTGCTGGAATCTTTCAAATACCATTTTTAGGTGTTCACTGTGTTCCTCTTCAGTAGATGAGGCAACAAGTACATCATCAAGATACGGGAAAACAAAGTCGAGTCCATACAGTACTTCAGTAATGAAACGTTGGAAGGTTGAAGGAGCATTCCTCAGTCCAAAACTCATAGTATTGAACTCGTACAAGCCAAATGGGGTGGTGATGGCAGTTTTTTCTTTGTCTTCCTCAGCAATTGGTATCTGATAATAAGCCTGTACTAGATCTATCTTGGAAAATATTTTTTTATCCTTCAGGATGTGATTAAAGTCCTCAATTCTAGGAATTGGATATCGATCTGGTATTGTCTGTGCGTTGAGTCGCCTGTAATCGCCACATGGTCTTAATGTGCCATCCTTTTATTTACTAAATGCAATGGACTTGCCCATTGAGATTTTGAGGGTCTAATAATGTCGTTGTCCAGCATAAATTGGAATTCTTGCTTCGCCAGCTTCAACTTATCAGGGGCTAGTTGTCTTGCCTTCGAATAAACCGGTTGGCCAGTTGTTAGGATGTGGTGCTTTACTTCATGTTTAACAACTCTGTTAACCAAGTTTGGCTTGGTTAAATCAGGATACAACTTAAGCAGGTTGAAATATTTGGAGGCTCTATTGACTGTGCTGAGATCATTATTTTCTTGGATGGTAGCAACTTCTCCTTTAATTGAAAGATTTGTTACTCCATCGATTAATTTCCTGTTGTGCAGATCTATCAGCAACTGGAATTTTTGAAGGAAATCAGCACCTATGATTCCTCGCTCAACTTTGGCAATAATAAACGGCCACTGAAATGGGCGTCTTAGGCCTAGGTCCAGCGTGAGAATTTTTAGACCATATGTTGGAATTTCAGTGCCATTAGCAGCATACAGTTTATATTGAGAGGCTTGGCACTCACCTTTCGTTTTTGTCCAAGGGAGGATCGAGACGTCTGCTCCACTATCCACAAGGAATTGACATCCGGTTTCTCTGTCCTTGACAAATAACCGGAATTTGCGGCCTAAAATGTCGGCAGCAGGACTCGCCGCGGCGTCTACTGCTGGTATTCGTTTCCCGGCTCATTGAAACTGCACGGCTGTACGCATTTACCAGGGAGGCACTTCTTCCCGAATCGGAAATGGTAGAAGCAATATCGTCCCTGAGGATTGTAGCGGCGCCTTGATTTGCTGCGACTTCTACTCCTCTGATGGTGATGAGGGCTTGAGCTCCGAACTTTTCGTTGTAGCTTCAAAGAGGCAAGTTGTTCTTCCAGACTTACTAATTTAGAGAGGAGATCATCCACTCTTAGGGAATTTTTCTGAACCACTGCAGCATCAATTGTTCTTAGCGCCATCTCCACGATCTTGTTAGCCAATGCGCTATTTTGTCATTTTCCAGTAAAAAAAAAATTCAGGGTCACCAGTTATTAGGTGCTTGTTTCATAGCACTCTAAATAATACTCAAGTGTGTTGAGTTTTCATTTAATTCAAACATTAAACTTTATCAAAATCTACTGGAATTTTATTCTGCGTGTTCATTCCACGGCGGCAAACATAGATCTACACGTTGTACAGAAAATGCCACGTTTTTAGTATTTTACACAGTTATGCTGCAGTTAAGCATAATACAATCGATACGACTACATGAGTAAAGAAAAATATAAAAACAGAAATATAAATTATGAAAACCATTTTAAAAATTAACAGAAATTAAATGCATTTACATAAAATATAAGTTTAACAATTATTATTTAAGTTTAACATTTATTTGAATAGAATTAATTTCTATCTTGCCAATATCCGTTTAGAGAATTCGAAAAACAGTTGACAGGTGCAGCCATCTAGCGAGAGAAAATCTCTACCAAAAACTGTCCTTTACAAATTTATTCTTAGCAGCTTTTCGGGTGTGAATTTTATGGAAGACATATGTATATTTTCAAGTTGCAAATCCCCAAATAGGAGATAAGGGTACCCTTATTGGTTTCAATATTGTTTTGTACAGTAGACTCGGGCGCCTGATTGCAAGCTTTCTGTTTCGAAATTTTAAGTTTTGGAATTTTTAAACTCATGCTGTCTCTTCCTGGATGTTAATTTTTCATCTTATAAGACAACACCAGGTACTTTAATTCAATAACTCTGAGAAGGGGCTAATCAAAAATAATGGTACAAGACAGATTGCCTATTCCTTACTCTGAGCTCTTGCTGATGTAGCGGTATCTAAATAAGCCAGTAGCAGCCTCCGGACAGGAGTGATCACTTTTGTCTTGTGGTATGTTATGTGCTTACAGGTCCATAGGTCGCGGGCTCTAATCTCCGGCATTGGTGACCTTGGCTGAAAAGAAAAACGCAAACCTTTTCATCCAGGGGTACACAAACTCTTTTTCTGCTGGGCCGCATACATAGGTCAGCTTTTTCACGCGGGCCGCAACATGAGGATAAATGGGAGGGGGGGATGGTTGAAGACCAAAATAACATTGGAAATTTAAAATGTAGAAAATTGATCAAAATATTATATAACTCCTATTTTGCTTTTTTTAATTATTATTTTTAATTTTGTCACTAACGCTAAATTAAAAGCATTTAAGAAACACTCCTTCACAATTTATGCATCAGTAAACGGTTTCATATGATTACCAACAATATAACAAACTTCATAGGATGTCTTTGTTGCAGCTCTGATATTACCACTGACAAAACACTTTGTTGCAGTAGCAAATATTAATCAAGAAAGCCTATTTATCATCTCTTGCCAGAGATCTTCGAGGAAAAAAGTCATTCAACGTGATTCTTGTTTGTTGGTATTTTTTAAATACAGAACTTTCGTGACAAATCAAACAATTACTGATCCATGTTTGTTTTTCACTACAAAATAGTCAACTTCCCAATCGTCTTGAAACGATAGATTTTCTTCGAATATTTTCGCTTGCAGGATATGAGAGATTGTTAAAAATTAGTTCCATCCATAAAATTATCGTTGTTCCCTTGTAGTCTTTTATCACTAACCGTAACCGTTCCAAAGAGAAAAAGAGTATCAATTCGTACCAGTACGACACCAACAGCAAAAAGCAAAATTGATACATTTGAGTTCTTGACAAAGAATCTCCCACAAAATTTTTAATAAAATGCTTTTAAATAAGTCAACTTCTCAGAGCAATGGACCTCTTAAAAAGACTTGGTGGGCCACATGCGGCCCGCGGCCGCAGGTTGAGTTTTGCTGTTCTAAACTGCCATGGTGCCCTCTACCCGCAAAAAGAGCAACCAAAAGTAGTCAGACGCACTTGATGCAGCAAAAAGTCATCAGACTCACCTCCTTCCTTGGACATAGTTCAGTTATTCACTATCTTCGATGCTCGGTTGTAGATTAGGCAGCAGCTACTACCCATTAAACGTAAAATAAAGGAGGGAGGGATGACAAAATTAAGTAAAAAAGTTATTCATAACACACATGAGCAATTTCTTCCCGCAAAATACCCGATTATGCAAATCACCCGATTTGCATGTAAAGTGTAGTACACAAAGATTTAACTGTATGGTGCTAATTGTATGTAAGGATGTAAAGTTCTACTACAAAGTGTTCCAGACAACATAAAGGCTCGTATGTGGTTCCAACATGACGGAGCGCCCGCACATTTCAGCGCAGATGAGCGAAGTGCATTGGATACAGCATATCCAGGGCGATGGATTGGGCGGAGTGGTCCGGTAAATTGACCGGCATACTCGTCTGATCTCTCCTGCCTAGATTTCTTCTTCTGAGGCCATATGAAGAGTGTTGTTTACGCAAGTCCTGTCGCCTCCATCGAGGTCCTGCTTGCGAGGATTGACGTCGTATCAGGCGAAATCCGGGAGATGTCTGGGGTATTTGTTAATGTTCGACATTCCCTCCGCCAGCGATGTGAGGCCTGCATCTTTGCTGGAGGGCGCTTTTTCCAGCAGTTTTTGTGATTCCGCAAGAAAATCATGCGTGTACCATTTTCTACGTGTCATCATTCATTCATACGCTCTACGTGCGTACATCAAATTGTTTCTTTTTATTTGGGGCAGAGAAGTTGCTCATGTATATTATGAATAATTTTTCTTTAATTTTGTCATCCCTCTCTCGTTTACTTTACGTGTAGGAGGTAATAGTTGCTGTCTGGTCTAAATACCAAGTTCTACGACACCAAGATCGGGAATAACTGAACTCTGTTCAGAGGGAAGGGAGTTTCAAATTTCACCCCTTGAACACAACTCCGTTTTGCGCTACTTAACCACCTCCAACGATTCAAATTTTGAGCTCAAAATTTAAATTTGAGTCTAAGCTTTTGAAAGTATTTAATGTGATACAAAAAATAACGGTAAAAAATAGTTGTTCGTTACTTCAAAGTCTAAAGCGCCCTCTATCGACAATTTTTTAGCTTTGTCTTTTAAATTTATTTTTCAAGAAAATACTGACAAAAAGAATAAATTTAGCGAAAACTGCTAACGAATCGACCCCTTTTTCCGTTTTTTATAATCATTTGAAATTTCGAACCCTAAACTTTAATGGCACTTATCTCCTTCGGAAGACGTTTGGGACCCTAAGTTTCCTATTTACTATTGTTTGTCTTGATGTGTACTATCACCTTTTAAAGTTTTGCTGCAGAGTTTAGATACACCCTGTATATCACTGGCGTAGCTAATTCTGAGTGGTCCCTGTATCAAAACTCCTTCGTGTCCTTTTTTAGAAAAGAAAGCCCTGTTAGTGGTACTGTAGTTACACATGTTGGGCCCCTGTAGCTTGGGGGCCCCATATCATCCATACTGCTGATGCGGCGGTAGCTACGCCCCTGGTATATGTATGTAATAATTCCCTCTAGTATCCTTTTAATTAACTCTCTTAACTTTCTAAACAAGCTTTAATTCTTTGGTTCAAAACTAACGCCGTAATCTTAATCGTAATCGACTAATATTATTACACAAGAAATACCTTTCCCGCCCATTTTATCCAATCAGAGCTCTTGTTAAAAAATAGTCACGTGGTCCTCACTGCCGGGTATATAAAGCGAAAATCTCTTGTGATCAATCTCTTGTTTTTTTTTTGTTTGTTTGTTTGTTTTACCCCAGTTGTTTACGAGAACCGTGTTAGACGCCGAGAAGCTCAGACGTGTTTGTCTGAGCTTCCATTGTTTTTCTTGTTAGCCAGAGAGAGCTAGTTAAGTCCCTTGTAGCCCTTTACAAGGCTTTTATGATCAAGGAGGTGGCCTCTATTGATTGAGGATGAGTGATATTGAAATGGATTTGACGCCAAAAAAAAGGAAGCTTCTTTTAAATCAAGATCTTCAATTTCTACCAGATCTAGAACTCCAAATCCCACAATGCCTGAAACTGATTACTCTCGAAGATGGAATGCTATGGACAAGCTGCAAAAATTGGAAATTTTGCATGAAGGTTATAAGAATTTTCTGACTTACCAGAAACTCATCAAAGACGAAAGTGGGTTTGCTGCCGAAACCAAGCGTAACCTGAAAGCTACTGAAGAGGAGCGAGACCTTCTGGTAAGTGAGCTCCGGACTATTCCCCCATGTACTAATTCTGATTGTCCTGATCATTCTACTTTAGAGCCTAAAACCAATGATAATTTTAAAATTAATGTTAATGATAACGATACCCGCCCCCCAGAAAAGGAAAAATAGTAAAAATAATTCAGATGACATTGTTTTTCTAAGTAAAACCGATCGGCTTACCACTCCAACTACAGTTCTTCAACCAGTTGATACCCAAAATTCTTTTGCTAACCTTTGAAATCCCTATTCCCAAGCCCCCACCCCTGTTTTCTTAAAAATTAATGATAATTACCGAGATCAATTAAATATCCTCGCAACTAAATTTCCAAATTTAAAAACTAAATCATCTGGGGCTTACCTCAGACTCTTCATTGACTCGCATGACGATTATAGAAGCCTTATTAATTTTATGGACAATGATACAAAAACCTATGAATTTTATGTTATACAACCGAAAGATGAAAAACCAATTAAAGTAGTCATCAAAGGCTGTAAGCAGCTGTAACCAACTAATTTCTAAAAGAACCAAACTTCCACTCCCCTTTTCCCTTGTAACTCTCCCTAGACAGTCCCAAAATCCCAAAGTTTTTTATCTTTTCCACTTGGGATACATGGAAGTCAAAATCGAGGGATACTTCGTTCGGGGTACCATTCAGATTTTCAATTGTACTAATTTTTTCCATACTGCAGCTAACTGCCACATGATTCCAAGGTGTCTCAAGTGTGGAAAAGATCACTTGACTAAAGATTGTGAGATAAAAGAACACCAAGATAACCCCTACTGTACCAACTGCAAAGTGTACGGGCATACTGCCTGTTACACTAAATGTCCAAGTTTTCCCCAACCAAGGAAAGGTGCCCCATTTTCAATAGGAATAGCAAAAAATTCACTAGTAACAATGTTGTTGAGGGATTGTCCTTCGCCAACATTGTTTCTGGAACAACTGAAAGTAATGACACCTCCCCCTCCACAGATAATAATAATAAATCGGATAGACAAAGCTCTCCCCAAGTTATCCCCTCTAATGATAATAATAATACCTCAGATTTCCAAGATATGATTCCTCTTTTTAAAATAGTATCTAATATTTTTAAACAATTCCCAAAGCTAAAACACAAATTCTTCCCTCTCTTAAAAAACCAAGGACTTTAAGCAATAAGCGCTTATGTTAATAGAAGCGGTCCTTGGTTAAATTACTTTACTCTAAATTTCTATTACTTAAATGTTCTCTTTAATTTCAATGTCTCTATCATATTTCAATAGTTTAATTTTTTTATACTGATCAGATAATTTTATCCTTAAGTCCAAAAGCTCACAAACCAATAGGAATCATCCTTTTTAACCGCTGAAACTCTGCTGCTCACCATTGGCTCCCGCCTTCCGAGGCAACACCTCCTCGTCCCCCCCCAAACCAAGAACACATCGCAAGGTCCACTCAGTTCCAGATATGGAGTGGAAGAGTCTGGCAAGACTACAGTCTCTATAGTTGTCGAGATTTTTTGATCGCTCTCTTTGGCTTTGTGTTCGTCATGTGAAATGTCGCTGCTGCTTGTCGCTTGTGTTATATGTGTCTGTTTTCGTGTCCTTACCAAATAGATGTGAAATATAAAGGTGATTGACCAACTACGTTATGTGTGTGTAAATAAACAACATGAAAATTAATTTTGAAGATGTTTTCAGTAAACCAGATATGCCAACAATCCAAACCAACCAACACCGGCCAACGTTATATATATTGTTACGTACATCCGGGTTCGAGGATTTTATGCAAAACAATCGCAAAGAAAATAAACAGTTCTTCAAGAGCGATGCGAATTTATTATCAAAAATCCAATCCTTTAAATACAGAACTCAGCAGCAATATTCACAGAGTGAACCCCGGAAGGTCTTCACACCTTCAAAAGCACTCAAACACAATTACCAATGTTTAAAAATACACGAATGTAAAAGATTGTTCACAAGCACAGCCAAGATAATCGTAGTTAAAACAATGTTCACTCTTCACTGGTTGAAATCAAGACTGACTCTCGTTCCGGTGAGCATCTCTATTTATAGGCGCGGCATAAGCTTCCAGAAATATAACCGCTCTTGTCATAGAGTGTGACGTTAGTGGAACTTTCCATAAATTTCTAGAAGAATCCAGAGGGTTCCGAACTCGCCAACATGGTCTCCAATGATGCCAAATTGGTTCTAACGCCAAGATTTTGCCAAGTTCTCATTGAATCGCCATTATAATGTAAGGGGCGGCATTGCTTGTGAAAAGTACTGTTTTAACATAAAACAAATATAACACAGAATAATATAAATGCATGAAACATCCAAATACAAATTATTTACACTATTTAGACAAAATTCGTAGCAGTATATATATATATATATATATATATATATATATATATATATATATATTGCCGATCTGTATAATGCGAAATTTTTCCTGGAACCAAGAACATTTCATGATTTTCTTCTTAAAATAACCTCCCAATAGCGAAGTGCATTTTCTATATAACGAACTGTCTCTCTTGTGATTCAGTTTTTCCTCCCTATTTTTGAAGTATTTCTGGACATTTCAAGTTATTCTCTCTTTTAACACGTATTATGGTGGCTATAAATCTTGAACTGGTTTTATTAGGTGACTAACTCGCTGAGAGCAATAGAATTATGGAAGTTGCAACCTTTAACTCCCTTTGTCCAGTTCACTAGAAACATCTTAAATTGCATCAAATCATTTTTTTCAAACAAAAAAGCTCGAAAAAAATTAACCGATTTTATGAGTATTTAAATTTAAAGACGAATGTGGTAATTTGTGTTTAGAACGTCTAGTTATAAAATAATGTATGTGTGAGGTGTGTGTTTAAAATTACTTGTGTACCTTAAATTAGAAAATATCCTTAAAGTTTGTTATAATTTTAATATAAAAAATTTTTTAATGTTGAAACAAACAGTTTTTTCTCGACATTCTTTTTCTTTGTTTTCCATGCAGTTTTTCTTTTTCTTTTTTGATAGGTAAGATATATATAATAAATAGATATTAATATACAAAAAGGTCTGAATAATAATTTTTTTCAATACATAGAGTTTATAGATTTAAAATTTGTTTTGTGTAGTTTATAATGTAAATTGAAAGGTGAACCTCTATATGACGAATTTTCCACAAAACAAATTTTTTTCCGGATTTAGAGACTTCGTTAAATAGAGGTCCGACTGTATATATTATTTAAAGTCTTAAAAAATTCAAAATAATTCGAAGTTAAGGACATAATTAATTGTTATTATTTCAAACGAGGGAAAGTCAGAGAAGTAGTCGTCCATTTAAGCAGACCAATTTATTCGTAAAATATTCTACTGATGGTGGGGATCACAAGCGTTTGTTTTAACTTACAGTAACTACATTCAAGAGTAAAATAAAACATCTCTTGTGGCTGTTTATCAACCAAAACCTATTATTACCCTTGTTCCCTTTTAGATAGCTAATATGGCCGCGGTAGCCTAGTGGTCAAGATATCGGATCGTAGCTGGTTTGTCACAAGTTCGAGCCCAAAACCACTAAATACCCGCCATGTAGGGAAGAGATGCACGTTAAATCTATCGAAAGCTCAAACGTCCTTCCGTTGGTGAGGTGTGGTGTGGTAGTTATGAGAGGGGGTGCCAGCTCAGGTGTCATCCTCGTCACTTGACCATGGTTCAAAACTACGAGGTCCATTGCCAAACATTGCCATAGCTGAACAGTGCGACGTTAATATTCACTCATTCACTCACTTTAGATAGCTTACACCGAGAGTGAAAGTATTGTCCATTGTGACCTCACACCGGCATGTGGAGAAAGTTACTAGTGAAAGATGTGTAAACATATTAAATTTCATGCTTTAACATATACTCCCGCCACGAACCCTTCAAGTTTCAACATAAAAGAAAAAACTGTCATTAAATATACAGTTTATAAAATAAAAAAATAAGATACGTTAAGTGAAATACCAAATTCACACCCAATAATATTTTCAGAAAATATATCAAATTTTTTGTACGAAAAAAATATTTTTCTCATTTGATTCAAATAACGCCCCTGGCAGGGGTCCGGTTTGTCCGACCCTAGAGCCACCTCTGGTCTTGTTAAATTGTATCGAAGGCTTATAGGCAATGTTCATGAAAAACATCCGCAGCTTAATCACTTTGAAATTCATCGCGAACTACTTCGATTACTTGGTAACCGAGTTACAGTCGAACTTTTATAACAAAGCCATGCAACCTGGGAATAATAATTCTTAGCTAAATATAAAGTTGATTCCAGCGATTCAATGGCATCAAGTCATATGCTTTTTTCATTGAGTAGCGGCATCAGTCGATAGTTTTGAGGGTTTGAATAAATTTAGAATTTTTTAGTTTAAGAATTTGGATTTTTTGTCACGGCAGTCTTCCAAGTATTATAAAAATAACAGTTCCCTATTATTACATTTAAAAAAAAAACGCAATTAAAAACAATTTTCAAAGGTAGATTTTTAAGGAATACAATTCGTGGTTAAATCCAATCAGAGAGATTTTTAATGTTTAATTTTTGTTTATTTCTTGAATTTCTGTATGCGTAATTAAATCCAGATCTAAGTAAATGAAAGAACCTCATAACTTGTCTTGTCGTGGGTGCAGAAAACACGGAGTTGTGACTGGAAAACCAGTTTTAGGAACACCCGTTAACTAGAGGCGTTGCTATAGTTATGAGCGCTCGGATACACACACAACGTCAGCTTCCCTTCCTTATCAGTGTCATCAATCATAAGGGGTCCGTCAGGCTTTCCAAGAAATGTTTGAATGGGGGAACATGAAACTCTGCATTTTCCATAGCAAGTTGTTAAATATGAAAAGAATGAAAGACCAACAAAATGTACACATGTAAAAAGAACAAAAATTCTAAATAAATAAAATAATAAAATATTTATTTTGAAAATAATCAAATATTTATTAAAATGACAGATATTAAATCAACCCTGAGCAATATTGAATTATTCTTTAATGAACAAGATTTATTATGGATTTATTACACATTGCTAAAATAAATCTTTTTTTTTTTTTTTTTTGCTGAATTAAGAACATTTTTAAATATTATACCTTTTGTAATTGTTGCTACTCACAAAAATTTTAAGTAATTATTACTGTAATAAATCTTTTTTGTTGCATTAAGAACACATTCTCTTGCCTCGTAAAAATTATAAGAAATCAAATAGTGTTGTAGTGTCCTTAGGTTTAGGATATTGTTATTCGAAGTTAATGCTTACTATTTTGATATTATTTGAAATAAATAAAGACCTTCAAAATCTGTTGAATAATTGCAACTTTAATTAATTCTAAATAGCTTTTCGGTAAAAGTCATTTGAAATCTGGTTTTCGAATCAAGTAGAAATAAAAGCTGGAAACGTTCAACAAAATCAAACTAAACCAAATATATCATAACAATTCTTTTTTTTTTATCAAAACAGATATATACTGCATAATAGAAAATTTTACGTTCCAGGTGTAATTGCATAGAATGATAAAGAATTGTATTCTCTCTCTCTCTAGATTTAGCTTTCTCTAAATCAACAAAATTTCTTGCATAACTAACTTTAAAAAAAGATTTATATAACTTCGCATCTTTTTTAATAGCTTTATTTTTAAGATCGCCTGCTCCCCATAGCTGGGTGTCTTACGAAAAATTGACTCATCCTATTCAAAAAGGAATGATATCTTATTAGCGGGAGAAAAACATCTGTTGTTTTCTGAACGAAAAATCACTACTTCATTTTTTCGATAAAACCAGTTTATTTTTGGTTTTAAAAACAGCTGAGCACATACTTTTTAATAACAATTTGACAGCTACCACTACGCTATGATAATAAAAGTAGAGTATTTCGAATTAAATGTTTTCTTATTCTTCAAGATATTCTTCTCTGTTCGTTTACACATGTCGACCTTTCGGAACTGATTCTGTTATTCCACTGCGGATTTTTTGAGATCTAAACTCGCTTCCACGACACTTTCAATGTTCTAGTATAGCATTTATTGAATTAAAACTTTTCAGATATTCGAAAAAATTATTAATCGAATACTTAAATATCAACAACATAGATAAATTTCGAATACAAATAAAGTTATTAAAATTATAATAGCATTGTATAATAAATTTAGAATAAAAAAAATATTCGCTTTGATTTTGCGCTATTTAAGAGCATGTGGTAACATTATACATTTAAGTATTTTTATTGTAAACATAAAAATTTAAATACCTTCGTACAGAGTAATGGGGACTAACGCATGTTAAATATTTTGCATATATATATAAAATTACCCTATTAAGGTGCCTTGGAAAACTAATAATGGCATAATTCTAGCCTCTATACGAATCGTCTAATTGTACTCAAAATTAATTGGTGTTTGGTATTTTTATGGTACAGGTATGATAAAATTGATATTACCAACGCAACAAAATAGTTTTGAGTTCTGACAAAAATGGTCTTTCTTTTTAAGTCACGGAAACAAATACTTCTCTCGTTACAAACAAGACGATATCTTCAAATTAGAAGTCAATAAAGCTGAATCTAAATAAAAAATTTGTATATAATACGCAAAGAGAATACCTAATTCTGAAGATTGTGTCCTTTTAAAGCTAGCATTTTTTCATTCTTCAAATTTATTTCAAAGTAAGATATTTGTTTTGTGTATGTGAAAATGTGGTTTTGCAGTTTGTACAATTTAATGAACTTTTAGAATGCAGTACTCGAGTTTATATGAAAAACTAACTTTTAATGGTCATATTGGATTAACAAATCAAATATACTAATGTGTGATGGTTATTGCACTTGCAAGAAAATATCAATAATATAACAAACGGTTTTTGCTAACTTATGATAGTACTGTGTTCTTAAGTCTAATCTTAAATTTTTAGAGAGAAAGATTGGTATTTACGTATTACACCGTTAACCAATTTCGCCAAAGTAAAATACATCGTCAAACGCTGCTATCGTATGCGTGAATAAGATTGTGTCTGCACATGCATGGGAACAACTTTCTACTATTGGCCACATATTGTGGCATTTGGCGACTCTTTGCATTTGATGAATAAATCAACGGTATTATATATACGCATACTTATTTGATAACAGTACGCCACGCGCCAAGTTGTTGTTGACATTTGCCAAGCTGGGCAATAACATTACAATATGATTACCTTGATTTTTAATGTTTGGTTCTGTAGTTGCCATCATTATTAAGTGCGCTATAAATAATTTTTAATTGGTTGATTTTTATGGCGGCAACCCTTTTAATTTCAGACGATTTTAATTCGATTTTTCTTACACATTTAACCATTTCCGAATTTTACGTTGTCCAGTTTCTGTCTTCTGTCGTTTATTCGAACATGGCTATTTCGAACATTATCTGTAAGTACTAGTATCTATTTTTAATAGAATATGAGAGCTCACTTTCAATTTTTATGAACAAAAAGGATTACTGATTTCACATTTTCTGTCTAGTTTGTTTTTTAAGAGTACTGTTTTTTTATTATCATTTCTTGATTAAGATTTCGCTCATTTCGGCTCTCTGGTAATGTGATAAGTAAACCAGTGAAATGAAAATTGTTTACAGATATATAGGATAAGAAATTTGACAACCGTATGTTTTACTGCGAATCTTGCGGTGCTAATTTGCGCCGCCACAATAGTAAATTTATCAGACATAATTATTTTTCCATTGGCACCTGAATGCGAATTTCCATTTTGTTTTACCTATAATAAATGCATTTTAAACGTTCCTTATTCGATAAAATTCATCAAAGGAACTCTGAATCTTTAAATATATTGAAAGTTATTCCAGTTATTTTCAATATGTATTCGAATTTTTCAACGTATTGAAAATCTATTCGAGGAATCGGATTTATAACCTTTTATAACATTCCACTCTATCAATTTTTTTTCTCCAAATAGAAATTTCTTTTCTCGGACTAAAAAATTTTTTTTAACCGTTACTTAGCCTCCCCCTTGCTTTTTCTACTGGGCATTTCCTACATTTTTTTCTGCTTCCTTCCGGCATTTCTAAATACCTCATATTCTATTTCTCACACGCACAAGATAGTATTTTTCTTTAAGATTGTAATAACTTTTTTTTTTTCATAAAGAACTATTTTGAAACTTTTTTTATTATGAGTTCGAGCTTAGTGCCACTCCCTGTAGACCCTCCGTGTTGAGGCGCCGATGCACGTTAAATATGTCGATGCTCATACGTCTTCCCTTTTGATGTGGTGGGGAAGTTAGGAAAGGGGGTGAAAGCTGAGGTGTCGTCCTCGTCACTTGACTATAGTACAAAATTACGAGGTCAGTCGCCTATAGCCTTAGTGCAGCTTTTTCGTACGATTTAAATACAACTCTAACTCGCTCATTTAAAACTTTTTTATCTATATTAAATAAAATTGTCCTTAAATATTTTCAAAAAAAGATGTTTTCTTTAACTTTCATAATCGGGGCCAATTAATCGGAACAAAAATCGGAGATAATTTTGATGTAAAAGGCTTGCCATTGTACTATCTGTACCCTAATGAATATATAAATGTTGGCACTAAGAAATACTTCTAACCAGTGGCGCACACAAGGGGGTCCTGGAGGTCCGGACCCCCCCTCCCCCAAAGCCCTTGATTTTTTTCCGTTTGATTATCATTCTAAGTATATATTACGTAAAATTTAATTAATTACTTGCTATTAATGATTAATTTTATTAATTGATGCTAATTATTTATTCAAAAACTAGTTTTTTACTGTGTTTTGTTCCCGAAAATTGACAAAATCAAAAGGAGCATGATACAAGAATGGTGAACTTTCGACCCCGGACCCCCTTCTTTGAAAAATTCCTGTGTGCGCCACTCATTCTAACATATGTCTGTAAAAATTAAACTTCAAAATGGAAATGGATTTAAAAGGACTCAGTACCCTTTGAACAACTTTTTTTTTTATTTATGCATTTAAAAATTATATTTTAGCATTTTATATTATGTTTCTATTAAGGTGACTGCCTACCTTGAAAATTTCGTTTTTCGTCTATATAAGTCATTTTTTTTTTGTTTCAAAATCTTATAGTTTGAACATTTTTCTTTCTAAAACAGTTTTTCTTCTTACTTCACGCAAAATAGAAATAAAGTTATCGTGATTTTATAAAACATCACTCTATGCAAAAGGGCGGTAAGATAAAACTTTAAATGCGTTTTTCTCAAAATTATGTTTTCGAAAGAAACTCTTTACCAGATGCATGATATCTTAAGAACCAAAACAGATAACGTTTTGAAATTTTGTGAAAGTGTTTATAATACTATTTTCATAAAGTGGACCATAAGTTTTGTTGTAGGTTAAATATTTTTTCATTTAGGGTAGTTTTTATAAAGAAAAAACTTTAAAAATATCAAAATTTTCATATTATGTATAATTGTCTATATTTTTCTTCTTTTTTTTGTATTTTAAAATTTTTCTTAGATTTTGTTTCATTTTGAAGAGCACCATACTATGTATGTTGTGTATAAAGAAAATTATAATAATTCTATTAGAAATTTTTATACAGTGTTACCCGTTTTAGTAAAAATTTAGTAAAATTTCCTTGAAAACAGCCAATTTTTCTAAAAGTACAATATTTATTTAAATTTTTAATGTGTTTACATGTTTTTTTAAATTTTTCTTCCTAAAAACATTTTTTTTTAAATCTGTTTTTATAAAAAAAAATTGGGTCCGAAGGTAGGCAGTCACCTTAAAGAAAATGATACGAGAGGAAATTTTCACATATTATTCACATAAAATTAAAAATTTTTGAAGAAAATTTGGAAAATTTTAAAATTTTACTCCTTTTGTAATTATTAATTTTTTTTCACCTAATTTTTTTTTAATATTCTTATGGATGTTCTAAACAACTTTAGGGATCGAGTTAGTTTTTTCGAGGAAAACAACGAATTGTTGATATGCATGCCAAAATTCAACGAAAAAGTCAATATCCCCTACATTTTAATTTTTTTCAAAAGAAAGTATTCAGTTTACAGCAAAATGGATGACTAATTTTGTTACATGCCTTATATTTAACACACAGGGAAAATATGGAAGTAATCGATAAATAATTGCGGAAGGAGTAGCATTTTGAATGCACTAATGTATCAAAAACACAAACTGAAAAAAACCACTTTAAAGTTTATAATTAAAAAAATAATTATAATAAGCTTAAATAAACTTAAAATACCCCTGTAAGACATTAGTTATTTTGTTTGTTTTTTTAAATAATTGTATTTTCGTATTTTTTCAACCCATACATTTTTATAAATGATCCATTTTTAGAGAGTATTAATTGCTCAAGAAAATTCAAGAAAAATGCTAAAAAAATTTTTTTTTCTGTCATGACAGAAATTTTAGTTTTTTATCTTCACAAAATATTGAAGTATTATATTTGTATGAAAAACATATGAGCAATAAGAGCTGAAATTATGAAATTATTAATAGAAATACCTTAATTCAAAAAATTTACGTGCACACATTTCACAAAGAAAAAAAATTTCGTTATCGTAATACCTCGGTAATATCCTGCTTTATATATTACACCTTTTTTTATAGTTATTATTCCTCTTTTTAAGATAGATTTTATCAAAACTATTTTCTTACCTCTTTTTTCTTAAAAGGGGGTGTGGTTTGCTTCTCGGTAATCCCTAAAGGGAAACATGTGTGAACCTTCCCTAACCGACGGGGAATTCAAGGCAGTCTGTAAATAACTTTGGTCGATACCGGAACCCTGAAATCGGTGGGCGTGCCTACCCGCAAAATAGTAATTTTTAATTTATATTTAATTGTTTATGTGTTGTTTGTCGTAACGTGTCGTTATAATAAATATTTAAAACTGAAAAAAAGGACTGATATTTGAAGAGAACACGCACACGACGGGGGAGGGGGGGGGGAGATGGTCGAATTAATCTGTTAATGTACATTTTTCAAATGAAGTTTTATCCAACTTCTAACTTTCCAAGATGCACGAGTGATAGATCAATCGAAAGATAATAATGCAAAAAATAAAATTAAATAAAAATATAAATCAAACGATAGTGCGGTCATTTTGGGGGTACACAGTTTTCTTAATAAGGAGAGGCCACGTTTGAGAGAGAATCAATACTCATTATTCCAACTATTATATAAAATGCGAACAAAGGAAATTTTAATATAACTTTGTAAGTTTCGGTTTCTAATCGTGAAGTACACAGACTAGTTTCATGGGAGGAGTCATATTTTTAAAAAAAGTAAACGCAAAAGCTCTGAGAGATGTAATCTTTGTGCCATAAATTAAAAATTTGTTTGTCTATGAGAGAAGTTTGAATCCCTTAATCCCATTTTTGTATATGAGACTGGTTTGTAATAAAGCACGGTGGCACAAAAAATATAATTTTTTCATGCATTTTATAGAGAACGATGAACTCGAAAACGTTAATGTTCCTTTCATATAAGAAATAAAACTCATGCGTATAGATTTAGGATTTGAATATCAGGTGAATAAACTAGTATGTTGTTAGTTATTACTTAAGATGTCTACAGTATATGAATTGATGTTGTTCAAGTAAAATCGTGAGTTGGAGTCCTGATTACAGTAAAGAATCGTCGTTTAAAAAAATGGATTACATCATATGTATAAAAAATTAAATAATCTCCTTTTTTTAACATATAACAGATAAAGTTCAAATAAAGCCAGTAAGAGGTACCACTTAAAGTGACAGTTTGAATCAATGGCATACACAGACTACTTTTCTGAAGAAGGAGGCAGTGGCGTAACGTACACACCCGCATCGCGGGAGGATGCAGGATTCTAGGGGCTCAAAGCCTGTGTTACGTTATGGTTTTGCAATCCTTTTTAATATCCGGTTTCGGGCTCAAAACCTGACTTTGCAAGGGGGGGTTACTCTACTTTTGCTTACGCCACTGTTCTAAACAGTGCTGTACACAGTATATGGAAGCTATGCCTCATAAAAACACATATACGAAAGCAATGAGGAGTAATCTTTAAGCGAAAAATTAAAAATCTATTGCTTTATGAGAGAGGTTTGAGCCCCCAAACCCCACCCTTGTTTGTGCACTGATTTCAAGTGATTCTAAATACTGATAATGATTCTACGTTATGAAATCTGTAGCCATTAACCCCAATCTTGTGTTCAAATTCAGCATCAATTAAATTCAATTCAAAACCAATCATTGTTGGAAACTTTTTTTGCTTTCGGATCATTTTAGTGTCAGATTTTATATCTTCTACCACTTTCACATACTTCACATTCCACTGATAATTACTTTACAATTTTATGAATCATATTACAACCAATCTTTTAATTGCATTTTATGATCAATAGATGGCAGGACTACATCCTTTTTCACCCTTTTTTAATCCTGGCGAAAAAACTACTTCCTATACTTGTTTAAAACTGGGTCACACAACCAGAGCGCTACGATGAAAAGAGGATATAGAAGCACTATTTTCGAATAATAAAATGAAAAGTTAATTCTTATCGATAAATTCCGCTTTTAAGGCGTTGCCATTTTAAACGGTAAAATGCCCAGAGCATTATCTGAAACAAATTATCGAATAAGGAAACAGTTCTTGCTTTGTCTTTCTTATGTATGCTGAATTATTTATACAGACGACACATAAAATGCAATTTAAAAGCATTATAATTGTTCTTTCCCGTCCAAATATGCCTTTAATCAGATAAACTATAAGTAAAGATCATTCTTTTGTTACGTACCTCAAAATTATTTTATCTAATAATTAAACATTTTATTAAAAAAATCTAATAACTTTTAATTTATTAATGAAAATTAAGTTAGTAAAATTTACATTATGATTTTACATGACAGAATATTATAGTGAAAACTTCTCAAGCTGTCAACTCAATGGACAGGAAGTAGATGTCATAGTGCTAAATTAAACTTTTGTCAGATGTATTTATATTTTATACACTTTATTTTCGTGTATAGTTCTAGGTAAAACAGAAAATTATTGGACATCAAAACAATATAATTCACAAGGGCGACAGTTTCATTCTCTCGTGCTTTTACTATTTTTTTTGGGGGGGGGACGGGGGAGCGAGAAAAAAATCAATATTCGTCTATATTTCCTATTCTTGTAACAAACATTTTGTGGATGAAAAAATTTCTTTAAATTGTCACCATATTTCTTAAAAAAATTGGGAATTTTTATTTCACCGAATTATTTTCTTACTAATGACACTCTAAAACCTAATTAAAAGTAACCCAATCCAAATAATAATTTAATGAAATTTTTGTATGAATTAAAATAATTTAGAAATGCTTATTTTTTAAAGCATTATTTCGATATTTATGAAACATTGATTCTTTTTTCAATAATCTCCGGTTATTCATATGAAAATTGCCAATAATGTTGAGATTAATAAAATGAATACACAAAGTTAGGTTGTTAAACCGAAAACCTTTAAAACAAAACTTCAATATAATTTTCGCTTACTTTCATTAGCATAGTTATCAATTTTTGTAGTAAGAAACATTAAATATTTAAAGAAAAACCTTGTACTTATTCGACTTTAAAAAGCCGAACACACATACGCGGTCTTATTCTAGGCCGAGGTAGGGCTGCGGTAGCCCAGCTGTCAAGATATCGGATCATGGAAGGCATGTCATGAGTTCGAGCCCAGTATCACTAAAGACCCGCCGTGTAGAGGATCGATGCACGTTAAATCTGTCGAGAGCTCAAACGTCCTCCTGTTGGTGTGATGTGGTATTTAGGAAAGGGGGTGCCAGCTCAGGTGTCTTCCTCGTCACTTGACCATGGTTCAAAATGACGAGGTCTGTTGCCAAAAGCCCTCGTGTAGCTGAACAGTGCGACGTTACGACTCACTCACTCACTCTAGGCCGAGGCGCACTGTCGTAGCTAGTGTTTAATGGGCCCTGTATAAAAATTCCTTAGAGGGCTTTTTTTTTGGAAAAGAAATAAAAGACAATTATTTGAAATTGCCAGAATGTTACACATTTGGGACCCCTGTAGCTTGGGGGAGGGAGGCGTATCATTGATATGGCGGTAGCTACGCCCCTGCCGAGGCTATTTATAAAAATAATAAGATTAAATATTTTTTTCTAAATATATATTTTAGATTTTCTTCTACGTTGAAAAAAAAATTATGGAAATAATTTCTTTTCCATACATCCGGTGTAGTATAGACCATACCCAGAAATAATTTCACATTCAGTAAAAGACAACTCACACACACACACAACTTTGACATTCGATTTTGATCATTTGTTGATTAATCAGAAAACTTGGTGAAGAAAAAATAGTTATATAGTTTCTAGTCTGCATTTGTTTTCGCCGCGGAACCCTTTGATCTGTTGGCGCTGGTCCAGGATCAATCCCCATTGAAAGATTCAAGTACGAGTTGCTTTTCAATTTAAGAACAGTAGAGTAGATATGGATAGTGATTACAAGTGGAAGAAGGAACGGAATTTTCAACTGTTACAGATTTTAAGAATCCTGCACAATTTAAGTACTTCATTACAAAATAAATTGGAATGTTTCTGAAATAGAATGGAAAAATAAGTCTATCAACGTTTCATTAATTAACATCTTTCATTATTTTCAGTTATTCTTCGAAAATCTTTAAAAAAAATAGATTTAAAAAAATTGAAAAGAAACACGAATTTCTTTTTCAAATAGAAAAATATTCTGTCCCGAATATCGAATTCTGACTTCGCTATCATATTGATACTCTCGTTTATAAGGAACTCTATTGATCGTGTTAGTCGAGTGGTCATGTTCGCGACTCGTGGTCAGCGTTGTCTTGGGTTTGAGTCCTGATTCCACTGAAAACCTGCTGTGTAAAGAGATATTACCGTTGAATTTATCGTGCTTCAAAGTCCTCGCGTAAGCGGTATGGAGAATTTTGGAGAGCAGGATGGCAACTCGTCGTCATCGTCACTTGACCGAGAGTCAAAATTATGAGGTCTATCGCCGAAAACACTTGTGTAACTTCAAAATCCGTCATTGATTTAAAAAAATCAACTTCACCTCATTTTGGATTTACGAAAACTATATTCTGTGTAGAATCTAAGCTATTTAAATACAATAATATTGATCCGAAAGAAGAACGTAAAAAAGAAGCTTTCTAATAAACATTATTTCACTGATCTTGCCAAATGGCAGCCATAAAATGGACAGTTTTAAGCATAGAAAATCATTCTTTTTAGTTTTTCAGTGATTAAACAATACACAATACTTTTTAATGAATGTTAATGTGAAAGGATGGTTTTTAAAACCAAACGAATAATTTCGAAATACCGCTGTTAGGTCAAACAAGCAAAGGATTAAAAGAGTTCTAAATTTTCATTTCTTCTTTCACTGAAATAGAATAACAGGAAATAAGAAAGATGTACTAGTATAATTTCACAACACAAGATGGATAGATAATGATTACATACGTAGAGATTCCGTGATGCCTAATACCGAATATAGAGGTGAAGACTCAATGAAAAAAAAAAAGTTAGATTTTGTAATCTTAGTCATCATAAGTTAATGAGTGCTAATATATTCCGACGTGAATTTTGTTAAATGAAAATTCAGGAGCTAAAGAACTGACGTAATTTGAAATCTTGCGTAAAATTAAAAACTGTCTAATTTCACAGTAAATTCACTAGAAAATATAACCTTGTTCATATGGATTACCTCAATGAAAGTATTTGTTTCGAAAAATTGTTGCTCATTTAAGGCTGTTGACTACTTTCGGAGTCGTGATTTTTCAAAAGCGTATAAATAAATAATTGTTTTTATATATTCAATGTCACTTGAATTATAATATACAAATAAAATTGTTTTAATAATATTGTTATAACAAAACTTATTAAAATGATATTTTTTTTTTGCAAAATATGAAGAAGATGGTGAAATATTTTCAGAACATTCTCCTTTTATTGAAATGCTTCAATAACAATAATATTTTGCTTTATACAGCTAAGACTTCCCTACAGGGACTGAACTAGAATTTTTGAAATGTATAATTTAGGAGTGGATTTATTCATTTTTGAGCTTTTAGATAGGAGAAATTTTTATAAAAAACACCGGTTTATTATTTCAATTAATAGTAACTCTGAAAATAATGTAAATTTTTCAAAAAATCCTAGTTTAATCCTGTATAGAAGTCTTATTTATATATAGGAAAATATTATTAGACTCATTTTCCATAAAAGAAAGTTTTGAAAGTGCTTGTCCTTTTTCTTAATTCCCCGAAAAAAGTTGCATTAAAATTTTTTCTTTCTATAATACTCTTAGAATATACACAAAAAAAATTTTAAGTCAAGTAGTATTAAAAAATGAATACACAAAAAATTATTCATGTATACGCTTTTGCAAAATTAAGATTTTGAACGTAGTCAGTTACTTTAATGGATGGGATGAATGTATTTAATAAAATTATTTAAATTCTTTCTTTTTTGTTTGGGAAAGAAAATTTCTATTCTGACGAATAGTTATTATTTTTTAAATGTTGCAAGAAATAAGTTTAATTGTTACTCCTTGAAATTTGTCAATTTCTACTCTCTTACTTATGTGATCCGAATAAATTGAAATAATAAAGAACTATATGATGTAGAAATTCTGACAAGTGCGATTTTAGAATAGATATTGGTTCTCATCATCTGAAAATGATTCATATTTAAAAAGATGGTTTCTAATAGCCCGCTACGTCATTGAAAATCAAAATAAATTTTTTTTCGTTGTGTTATTCAGGTATTTGTAACTCTAATGGCGGCGTTAAAAATATAGCACAAGTCAATACAGATCTTGACGAGCACCACTTTTAATGGCGTTGTATGATTAATGATGTTTTTATTACGGCACACATGGAGATTAATCATCATTATGCTTAACTTCTTTTACCTGTAGTACTTCACATATTTTTATTTCGCAGTTGAAACGAATGGAATACATACATTAAAAGAAATTGAGGATAATTTGTTTTTTTAGAAGACCGCGCGCGAATTATAATATTCTACAACACCAAACGATACCTGAAAGGTTGCATGTTCTTTATTTGTGTATCATTTTACCTGTACTGTTTTGTAAACATCGCCTTAATGGAATTTGACCTCAAAAATCACTCAGCTATTAAGGTGGTTGAGATAAATAGCAAAAGCTAGTTTTCTTATGATAAAAAAAACACACCATATGATATTGTAATTTAATAACCTAATTATTTTTCTTTAGAGACTTTGCTAGAATTTTTCTAAACTTAAACACTCAGTCGTTGTTTTAAAAGTATTTTTGGGGGGGGGGGATTTTTTGTAATACATTATCAAATGTGTGAAGCAATATTGCAAAATGGATTATGTACTGAATTAGGCACTAACTTGTTTATCAAATTTAGATGTTATGAATTTTGATTAAATATCTTACATGCACAAAATGTAATTTCGGGAATTATCAAACTTTTATACTGGTAAAGACTTTGAGATAATTAATTTAAAATAGAAATGTGGTTTCTAAGCTTATATTTAAAAAAAAATTCGAATAAATCGTTTTATTTTTTATTGCTGTGAAAGTGATATATGTGATATTTAATTCCTGCAACAGGCGATAGATAATAATTTTCATATTACATTTTTTTATTTAATTGTTACATTATTATTTATAATACCGGTTATTATTTAATTATTATTAAATTATTCGTTATTTATTTTACATTGTTATTTAGCAGTAGAAAAAAAACGTTATTTTCATTCAAATTTTGAAAATTATTTTTGAAAAAACTCCTTTGTATTATTTTACTTTTTCATTTATTGCGTAGTAGTTAATCTTTATCTATAAATAAAAAGTATATATAAGTTCATTTCACAAATGATAAATGTAAGAAATATTCATAAAAACGGATAAAATAACTTAATTCTTTGTTTTGATAACTTGCAGATACTTGATACTTCTGATTCATAAATAACGTTTTAAAACAATTCTTGAATTTAATAAGAAAATGAGTAAACTATAGTACAAATTAAAATGTGGCTGTTTCTTTTTTGTTCTTTGTTTCACATTCCAATTTCAGTTTCACCGCACAATTTTAACTGTCTCAAATTGTTTGCAGTTTGAATTTGGACACACAGAAAACAAACTTAAGATAAAATACTGAATTGTTTATTTTTGAAGTTTCTGTAGGTAAGTGAATTAAAGCAAATATATAATAAAATCAATAAACTAACGATATAAAATCATGAAATATAAACAATATTCTACTCGAATACGAAAATAAAATCGTTTGATAATAAAAACACCTTCAAATTCGTATTTTAGATATTCATTTTCAGAATTCGAATTAAGCATTCATCCAAGCATCGAAAAAAAGGAAATTACATTGTAGTTTAGTCATATCAGTGACTGTACGCCGAATTCTCGAAAATTCTTCCTCTTAAAGCCAACAAAAGCGATAGGGCACTTCCGTGACGAATTTGTTAACCAAACCAATCAATCGGAGAAAATAAAAGCGTTGGTCGACCTTTCCTTCGTTTTCATGTACATTGACCCCGTTCGTCGGAAAAACTAGAACGGCCTTTGCGACGAGAAAGCAGTTCAAGGGGAAAAATTCCCGCTTTTGTTTCTTGGCGGGAGACGCAACGTGGCTGCGCCCTCATTTTGTTCTCTTTCGTCTGGATGAGGTGGACCGCTCAACTTCACTCGGAAAAAGTGGTTTTTCCCCGGTCTGCGGAAGGAATTGTTCTCTTGCGTGGCAATGGTAGTTGGTGTCATTGGTTTTCGCCCGTTTGAGGAAATCTTTTGGGAAAATATTCACGTCAGAGAGAATTCTGTTTGCGGCACCAGTTAGATGTATTTTCTCCTTGAAAATGCCGGTTTGGATTATTTTTTAGGATAATACGGATTTTTTTTTTTGAATACGAGTCAGCGATCTTTAAACTTTTTTAGCTCAAAACTCTAAAACGAAATTATATGCATATATATAATCATTGTAGAACTATATAATCACTGTACTTCTAATTTAATGCCAAACGACGTTTAATGATATAGCAAGACAATGCAGGTCAAAATAGAATAGATACAATAATACGATAACCAACTTTTATCTTAGAACTAAGTCAAATATAATTTCGAAACACCAACCTTCTCCTCTGTTTGCTTGTATTATAGGGCAGGAACAAGGGGGAAAATATTATGTTAATTTATTTTTTGTAAAAACTAAAATTAATTTCTAAAAATATAAATTCCCATAATCCTATAGAAAAAATAGTAATATACTTCGGAGTATGCAGAAATATTCAACCAACCTTCTCCTCTGTTTGCTTGCATTATAGGGCAGGAACAAGGGGGAAATATTATGTTAATTTATTTTTTGTAAAAACTAAAATTAGTTTCTAAAAATATAAATTCCCATAATCCTATGGAAAAAAAATAGTAATATACTTTGGAGCATGCAGAAATATTAAATCAATTTTTAAAATATAATTACTATCAGTCAAAAGTAAGAAGAAAAAAACAGAAAATATACCAACCTTCCTTTCACAACCAAAATAACAGCAACTACAGGTTTGCATTTAAGGGTAAAGTTGTTTATAAATATTCTTTAAAAAATAAAAAAAACGCACATATCTGTGCGTGGGCACTATATATTTATTTTTAACATTACACATACATTTAAATGAAATTAAAAACTGTCATTCTGAAATAAGAGAAATGTGTATTGTTATTGATATCAGAGGTATTTTTCCTCCAAAAGACTTAATTTCCCATGTTTTCCTGCGTATACGCTTTAATGGAGGAGCCTTTATGATACTGAGTTCTCCTAAAGTTTGTGAAAAACAGCCAGCGATCCAGAAGAGGACCACACAAACATCTGATACACATTCAAGCTCTCGTAAGGGATCGTGAGCCTCCTTCTTCGTTGGGGCGATCGCCCAAGGGCCCGGGCTCGTGCACATTTATTTGTTTCAAATTACCGTTTGAATGAATATTTTGACAATGCATGCTATATACCGTTTACTTTTCAAGATCTCACGAAGGAACTATTTTCGCATAAAGGCCCAGGAATCTTATGATTTCTCTAGGTCGCAAAGAGTCTCAAGAAGTCCCTAATTCTAGGGTGCCCAAAGTCTAACTGACAAGGGGAGGGCACGACTAAGGAAATTCATTTGGGGTCGAGACTTGGTGTAATAGTAGTACTCCTTTTGGGTGTTCAACCCTCAATGTAATTCCGCCGAATCGCCAGTCAGTTTGGAGAAAATAACCTTCGAAATTCATGCTTAGCTTTTATACATTCAATTTCTCCAACGATTCCGTAGCCTGGTTGGTATATCGTCTGCAAGGTGTTGCGCTCCACCCAGTTATTATAACTTAATAATAAATAAGGTTTGTGTACTTACCAAAATAACTATAGTAAAAAAAAACTTACTTTTAAAGCAAAATGAAATATACAAACATAATAATAATAGCCACAAATATAATAATATCAAAGGATGTATTTATTATCAAACCATTCAAAATACATTAAGAAATAAATCATCACCATTTAGTTCTCGTAGTTTCAGACCAGTGATTCTCAACCACTGTGCCGCGGCACTTTGGCATGCCACCAATTTTTTTTTAATTGTTAATAATACTCTGAGAAAAAAAATAAAATCCGCAACCGAACCATTCGGCCTTTTTTAGAAATAAATTAAGAGTATTAGTGGTATACTTAGCTTATTCTTTCGTGCATAGATGGAAGTGTATTCTTCAGATAATTAAAATTCTTTTAAGCATTTTATTGTTAGTGTACCACCAAATTTTGAAATTGTTAAAAGAGTACCGCAACAACAACATCAAAAATGTCGAGAATCACTCTTTTAGACAGTCGCGGCGACAGTGTAATGCCGATCCTCCAGTCCAACTGGCGTTGGTGTTCCGTAAATATGTTCATTTTAGTGTCCGTGTCTTATGTTTTAGTAAAGGCGGTCACCCTAAAATGTCTTAAGGGTCCATCGGTTGATCGTGGTCGACTTAATACCCACCCCAGCTTTAGAACGTGCCTGCCCTCAATGATCTCTTTGTATACCCCTATGATACAAGCACCTTACTTTGGAGACCACTGAAGCAAGCTACATGTGCCCATAAATGCGGTCAAATGTCATAATCCATTAGTTATGTAGTTATTAGTTCCATTAGACACTTATTTACATCTCTATTTAACATTCCATATCACTGAAAAAGAAGAACAAACTGTAAAGGCAAAACAATATAGTTATATGTAAATAATTTGTGTTTGGATGTGTCTATGTTATATTTATTTTATGCTAAAATTGTAATATTTACAAGCAACGCCGTCCCTTACATTATAATGGTGATTCAAAAATCTGCAGATAAAGCCAAGTTGGCATCATTTTTGGTGACCAGTTTAACGACTTGGCGATCATGTTGGCAACCATTTTTAGCGAGTTAGGGAACCTCTTGATTCTTCTGTAAATTAGTGGAGAAACCCACTAATGTCACGATCTATGAAGCAAGTGGATCTTTCTCAAAATATCCGTTAGGGATATAAATCCGGAGACGCTTGCCAAGCCGAGTCACTATGGTTTTCACCAAAGATTAGTCAGTATTGCCTTGCCCGTTGAAGTGAGTAGTGATTACTTCAGCTGTTGAACGAGCGATTGCTTTTGAATTATCTTTTACATACGTGTATTTTGGACACTGACAATTGTGTCTGAGTGCTGTTGAAGGTGTGAAGACCTTCTGAGATTTATTCTGTGAATATTGCTGCTGAATCCTGTATTTCAAGGATTGGATTTTCGATAATAAATTCTCTTCTTCTTTATAAGCGTAACAACCTGTTACAGGTCTTGGCTGCCTCCACAGCTCGCTTTCTCCAATTCCAACGATACGCAGCAACTCTCTGCCAGATTTAATATTTAGAGTTTTTAAGTCATTTTCAACATCATCTATCCACCTTGTTGGTGGTCTTCCTCTTGTTCGAGATCCCATAGGATTCTTAAATGTGTATGCTCTGGTCTGGTTGTTTTCATGGCTTCTCCAGATGTGGCCGAGCCATCTCAATCTGTTACTTCGGATGACTTGAGTAATTTGAGGTAATAAATTCTCATCGCTCTCAAATAAATGTCTTGTTCTTTGTGACTGATTTGAATAAAATCCTCGAACCCCGATCACCGTAACAATATCAACGAACTGAAGTGTTATGTCACCAATTTACTATGGTTACATGGGTCTCTTTAAAATGTTGATAGATACACCAGAAAAAGTAGCTGAAAAGTCGCTAAATTCAGAAGGAATTTCGTTAAAAGTAATAACTAAAATTTTTAAATAAAATATAACCCATATTCCAAAAAGTTTTTTGTTACTCTTCATTTTTTCAAACTGCATCTTTATGAAAATATAATGTCCCATAATAATTTTTGCGGGGCATCAAAAATTTTTTACAGACCACCAGTGTTCTTGGGGCCATCGATTGGTGACCGTTTATGTAGAATAAGATTTAACATTGAAAATTCTACCTGTTTGTGAGGGCATATTTTGTTATTAAATAATGTAAAAAAAACCCGAAATAATCTGAATATTCAATTCAATGTCACTTAATGTAAGGATTTTTTTTATTGATCAATATGATAAAAAAATGAACCAAACCGCATATTTTCAGAACACGTACTCTTAAGCAATCCCAATTATTCGGTTCGGAGTGCATGTAAATAACAAATGACGCGTATGCGACAAAAAAGACTGACATCTCTCATGAGTCAGATTTATTTAACTATTGTTTCCTTTTTACGAGTGAATTTATTTTGTTCCTATTACCATATTGCAAATATTTCGCCATTTTATCCTCTTTCTATTCATTCAATCCTAGTTCAAACATTTTCCTTAAAAAAGAATAGTCTCGAGTCACGAAATGGATTCCAAAAGCAGAAATGCAAATATCTACCTAAAAATTTAATGGCCAATTTTTTTTACTCCTACGAATCCTTCAGTTTACTTTCACAGAAATCTGGATTACTTTCATATTGAGTCCTAATGCAAACAAAGTTCTAGAACCTTTGAAAGCTGTAGTAATAGAAGGGTTTGCCTTTTCGTACTATTGCTATTCTAGCGTCATGGATTTGTGTAGTGGGAATTTAAGCTTTGAGTTCATCGCGCGCGCGTAGATCACCTTTTTAAGGAATAATGAAATTATCAAACCTCAAAGTCTTCCTAAGGCATTGTGAGAAATTTTGGAAAACAAATTATCAACTCTAAAGCGTTTCTTTCTTTTAAACACGCTTTTATAAATTTTACTTATATGTAACGGAATCTTTGAGCTCGATATTTACCCACTTTAAAAGGTTAGATTAATTCGAAATTTTGCACATTTGTCAAGGACCGATGACAATACAATAATTTCATAATTTTGTTCCATTGGATCAGGATAATTAGGAATACGATTTATAGATTTAGCGACTAATTCTGAATACCACATGCAGAATTGGGCGACTTATTGCATAAACTATTTTCAGATTTGGTGACTAATTCCATATACCATTTCCAGATTTGGCGACTAATTCCAGATTAAGCGACTACAAGATTAAGGTGCAACCCTAAAGCGAATAGGCCTGTGGTTACTTCAAATAAAGCAAAAACTAAAAAAAAGTATTCTTTATGTGAGAAAGGGGAGGGTAGGTGCGTTAGCAATTTCTTTCCATAGTATAAGTCAAGTTTTTCTGAAAATAGAAATTTAAAAAAAAAAGACTCGTGCATGTAAAAAAAAATAATAATTTATGTTCTAACTGCTAATATTTTTTTATTTTTATAAAGTGATACGTTTAGAAGTGATGATTCGAATTAACATTATAGCAATACGTTTAAAAGGTGATAAATTTATGTTCTAACTGCTAAATATTTTTTTTATAAAGCGATACTTTTAGAAGTTATTATACGAATTAGCACTTTAGTCTAACTTAATAAAAATAAAAAAAATTATGTTCTAACTGCTAAATATTTTTTTAAAATTTTGATTAAGGAATACGTTTAGAAATGATGATATGAATTAACACTATAGCAATACGTTTAAAAGGAGATAAATTTATGTTCTAACTGCTAAATGTTTTTTTTATTTTGATAAAGCAATACGTTTAGAAGTGATGATTTAAATTAACATTATAACAATACGTTTAAAAAAGGTGATAATACGATTGACATTTAATATTTCTTCTTATGCACTTTTATTAGTTAGACCTGTATCTGTCGAGACGGAATCTTTGAAATACAACGATAAGGGACTCATCCGAGGCTCCGTAAACGGAGAGAATAAGTACCCTTCAGACTCGTTAATTAATATCCATTGAAGAACAAGACTAATTTCAGCAGCCACGTAATTCCGGCTCCAAATATCAAACTCAAAGATAAATTCAACAAAGAATAAATGAAAGTTTAAAAAACTAAAAAACACGCTTCTATAGTGAATCGAACTAAAAAGTAAAAAAAAAAAAAAAAAAATTCTTTATATAAGAATAAAATGATTAACGAGAAAATAATGTCATAGGGGAAAAAGAGTGGGGTGTGCTTTGTACTAAATTTTGACACTAACTCAGCATTTCGGAACAGAACTAGTAAGAAATTATAACAATTAATATAGAGCACCCCATGCTTTTACCCCAATGACATTATGATTTTCTCGTTAACTATTTTATTCTTATATTAATAATTTTTTTTTTACTTTTTAGTTCGATTCACTATAAAAACGTGTTTTTTAGTTTTTTTGAAACTATAATTCATTTTAATAACTTTGATTAAAGTTCAAAATTATGAGATTGAGATGAGGTGACGATGCATTTAATATAAGGTCGGTTGAACCTTATATTAAACCGATGCTATAAATATAGAGATGCGTATTAAGAGCTGCTTTGGTAATTTAATTGCTTTGAATCCCCCCTTTTTTTGTTAAATGTTTTATAATGTATTTCCCTCACCAAATGATGGATTGTTTCATTCCTCTGAAGGCTATCGGTGGCGCACCCCATAACTTCGGTCGAGTGACAAAGACCCCACCTCTTTAAAACTCCACTCCAACGTTAGGACTTTAACGTGCATCAGTGTCAGTTTGGTTAGAATTGATATCGTGAAGGTTCGCGACTATTCTTGTATCTCTTGGCGTGTCTGAATTGAGATATTGCATCTCACGATTGAAAAATAAGTGTTTGAATATTAACGTCGCGCTATTCAGCTACTCGAGGGCTTTTGGCAACGTGCCTCGTCATTTTGAATTAGGATCAAATGCCGAGGATGACACCTGAGCTGGCACCCCCTCTCCTAACTTCCATACCACACCAACGAGAGGGCATTTGAGCATCGACATTTTTAAAGTGCACCACTCCCTTCTGTGCACTGTGGGTCTTCAGAGGTACCAGGCTCGAACTCGTGACACGACAGCCTCGAGTCCCTTACCTTGACCACTTTACGATTGAAGAATACTGTTGACCTAATTATCAGAATGCGTAACTCCTTCTGGGGTGTTACTTTGATATAGGAGTGCTACGCGCCAAGTTGTTGTTTATGTTCGCCAAGATGGGCGATAACATTACAATACGGTTACCTTGATATTTTTATTGTGTGGTAATGTGGTTGCCTTGGGGATAACGTATATGTTTTGCGCGATTAAGGAATCGTGCTAAACAGCGCTTTGCGTGTAGCACCCCTGTATCAAATTTAGTTCCTTTGTGGGGTTACGCGTTCTGATAATTAGGTCGATTATATGTAAGACAAGTGGTGCAATCAATATTTGGGTGGAGTTTAATTTATGGAGTTCTGTGAGAGTTAAGCTTGAAAGAGCTCTAAGAAAAATTATAATCTCAAGTGGCTTGGTGGTTTTCCATATATATATATATATATATATATATATATATATATATATATATATATATATAACCAGATTATACTAACATTTTCTACAGGAAAATAATGGTGTTTTCATAAGCATGTTTTAGTTGTGTTAAGAACGATAAAATTTTCATTCACTCTAAGCGAACCTGGAGTTTGCAACATTATTGAAATTTATCTTGAAAATCCTTTTAAATTTTTTTCTCCGTGAAATTTAGAACAAAGGCAGTAGAAATGCTTCATTTAATAAATATTTAGAACATGGGTGGTTGATTGATAAAAGTTAAATAAAATGACAAAATATTGAATAGATTTATAAAACAAAATCAACTATCAGTTTTCATTAGAAACCGGTTTGTTACACAGTTTCTTGTTTATTTTTACATTCAACAAATATTTACTTTTACTCTTGCAAAATAATAATAATAATAATATTGACAAATCCGTAACACACAATGTTGCTGCTCAAGAAATGTATAAATGCTAATTGGTGATTGTATTAAACACAATTTTCCAGTTGGTGAACCATGAAGTGGGATGAATTTGCCCGTCAATTGACCGATGCCGCCTCAGGATCCGGACGATGTGTTTTCGCAGCTATTCATTCCGCAGAAGATGGAACTTGTCTGGGAAGATATCCCAAAGATGGACAGCAAGTAAAACATCTTGTATTGTTTTGTGAATAATAGGAGTTTATTCCCCGGACGCACTTTATTTTTATAATCACTCAATCAATCTCCAGATGAATGATAATATCCCGAACATATACATAAATTAATTGCATTTTAAATCCAATCAGCATCGAGTATATGTGTTGTAAGTCTTTTCTCCTGAAAAACATATTTAGAATAGTTACAACTTAAACAACTTAACTTTAATAGCAAACAATTTAAGAAGTCGGATAAATTAGAGCAGGGCTACTCAACCTTTTTTTCTGCTGTGCCGCATACATATGTCAGCCATTTCACACGGCCGCATGCATGAATCAAAATATTATAAATACTGTTTTACTTTTTTACAACTATTATTTTTTATATTTTTCATTTTTTGTCACTAACACTAAATTAAAAGAATTTAAGAAATACTCCTTCACATTTTTTTCATCAGTAAAAGGTTTCATATGATTATCAATAATATAATAAACTTCATGGCATGTCTTTGTTACGGCTGCAACATAATCACTGAGAAAACACTATGTTGCTGTTTCAAAGAATATTCAATAAAACCCATTTATCACCTCTTGAAAGAGATCTTGGAGGAAAAGTGTCGTTGAATGATTCCTGTTTATTGGTACTTTTTAAATACAACGCTTTCATGAAAAATCAAACAAGTACTCATCCATGGTTGCTTTTCACTGCAAAACAGTCAACCTCCAAATCGTTCGAATATTTTTCGCTTGCAAAGTATAAAAGATTGTTAAAAATTAGTCCCAACCATAAAATAGTCGCAACTGTTGTCTGCTATCCTAATCTCAATCGTTACAAACAGAAAAAGAATATCCATCCGCAGCCGTACGACATTGACAGTAAAAAAGCAAATTCGATACATTTGATTTCTTATCAAAGAATTTCCCACCCAATTTGTATTGCATTGTTCTTAAATAAGTGAATTTCTCAGAGCAATGCGACTGACTCGGTGGGCCGCAGGTTGGGAATCGCTGAATGAGAGTAGACAATAATATGGAAGAGAATTTTCAACCTAACATGTCCATAACTACTGTATAATTTAAATGGTTAGTTAAGTATTAGCTCAAAATATAAAGAAAAGAAATTTAAATAGAACTAAATATTTTTTAGAATGCGAAACATGTATATTGCTTAACAAATTTTAAACCTGACAAAGCGAATACCACAAACCCCATCCCATATACCCTTCTTGAATACCACATACCCCGCACGATTGATCGGACAGGGTGGGTCTGTAACTTGGCCTCCTCGCTCACCGGACTAGACCCACTTTTCTAACAGTGCATGAAATCTTAATGTACGAAACGCTTGGGTCTCAGGGGGTGATCTCATAGCGAGAATTGGTTTTCCTGGAAATAAAATTAACTCAACACAAGGTATCTTTTTTTGAGGGTGTGCTATTCATCCCTGCGCTTACTGTGAGTTTTTCTGCTGCAACTCAGCATCTTAATAGGCCAGTAACAGCCTCCTGATAGGGGTGATCACTTTTGTCTAGTGGTATGTTACCCAGCTTCAGAACCATAGGTCGCGGGTTCTATCCTCCGGATACACATTGCCATATTGGTGACCTTGGCTGAAAAGAAAAACACATAACCTTCTGATCTGTCGCGGCGCCATCTACCCGCAAGAAGAGCAATCAAAAGTCGTCAGAACCACTTGACGCAGCAACCAAAGTCGTTAGACACACTTGACGCATCAACCAAAGTCGTCAGACTCACTTGACGCAACCGCAACCACTCACCATAATAAATTTCTCGTTCGTTCACCTATCCACCGACTCACTGGTGAAAGAGCACTTTAGCGTTATCTTAATAAACCAGTAACAGCCTCCTCCGAACAGTGGTGATCCCTTTTGCCTAGTGGTATGTTACCCGGTGTAACGTAGTCAGAAGGTAGCGTGAAAATAATACA
>BMAU01000670.1:0-15518 GCA_019973935.1 Trichonephila clavipes | reverse complement strand
ATTTCGTCATTTTAGACATCAGGGTTCTATGGAAACGTTCGACGATACTCGCTTTTTGTTTCATTATTAGTTGTAAAAAAGTGAACGTTCATTTTCTTAAAATAGGTTTGTACAGCTTTATTTTTGAATTCTGTTCCTTTGTCCGTTTGCAAAGACAATGGCTTCCGTTCCCTGAAAATCTTTTTCGAAGCCTTTTTAATATGCTCTTACTCTTTTATCTCTCAAAGGTATTGCCCAAGCATATTTTGAAAACACGTCTATACATGTTAAAAGATACTTATAACCATTGTTGTACTGACTTAGAGATTGCAAATCTAATAGATCTGCTTGAAACTGCTCTTCTATCCCTCCCACTAATACCCGATTTTGCTTAAACCTTCGTCTTGCAGGTTTGTGTAAAGTGTAAGATTCTTTTGTTTCCAACCACTGTTTGATATCTTTAGTCTTAACGCGATTATCTAAAGCTCTATATAAGGCATTAACGCCTCCAAAACTTGCTGGATTTTCGGGATTTTTATATACAGGTTCGATAGACATTACTATACGTGATATTTTCCCTTCCAACTTTTGTTATGTATTCCCCTCATCCGATACAAACAAAACACTGAAATAAAAATGAGAATTCAAATACTTATATACCCCCATCCCCCAACAAAAAAAAAGATAAATCAGACAGAAACACTATAATAAATAAATGAATAAAATATTTTATTGAACCAGGTAAATCAGTCTAAAAATTCTAAAGAAGGTAACAAATCCAGCGTATAATCATTTACATACATGTCGTCTACTTTTTAAAGACATTTTCAATCTCCATTAAATCAAACATATCATTTCTGAAAAACTTTATATAAGGACGATTTTTATTTAAGTTAACAAAATCGACAGCTAAAGTTTTCCAGTCAATATTATACAATGCACGTTCAAAATACATATCAAAACAGTCTCGTTTACTTACATTCATACATTCGTGTATTTTTGGTAAAATAAAATCATCTTGACATACAGCACAATCCAATTTAACAAATAAAGAAATAGTGTTAGAAACATATTTTGTTAAACACTTACATAGAGAATCGAACAGTTCGTGAAGCCCATGTGGACTATCTACATCGTAATAAAATGAATCAATTTCAGGAAGACGATCTACTTCAGCCATGACATATTCAGAAAGAGTGTAAGTCAACAGTTTGTTTTTCACACATTTGAGCACACGTTCGTAAGAATCACGTAGTTGGTCTAAATTCTCGCCGTTGAGTAGGACTCTTTCTCGGACGAATCTTTCCTCTGGAATAGTCTTTGGATACTCACTGATACAATATCTTTATCGGAATGGCTAAAAACACAAACGTCTTTTTTAATAATGGATGCACTCTCGAAGTCTTCACGAGGACGAAAACAACAAAGTTTACTGTGTAAAGCACTTCAGGTTTCAGAGACACTCCGTTTTTAGTAGGGTGTAAAGTACCCCTATCATCTGTTGCATAAACCCGAATATGCACCCGAGTTTGTTTTTGAAATGTATTCACCGAAATGAATATCATTTCTCCTATATGAAACATATGGGCTGGAAAGTTGGCCATGGTAAATTCTTTGGAGTTACTGGGTGTAGAGCGAGTATCCACTTTTTCATTGAAACACACTTTCTTCGCACTGTTGTTCAACGGAACACATTTGCGTTTCCTATCAGATAACATAAGACATCTAACATAAAGACATGATCTCGTAGAAAAAAAAAGAAACTTTGTTCGGATTAAAAGAAAGTAACTACAGTGAAGAACTTTCAAGCAGAAAATGAAATATTTTAGCGAAGTGTGGGAATATATTACGAAGTTATCATACGTCATACTTTGTTTCAGCCTCTCACAGTGCTCGCAGGTTTTATTTACAACCAATCAGAATATTTCAAGCAGTCGTGTACAACTCCACTTTACGCTCACACCCCTCCCAGAAGCTGAGTATCCCTCAACTCCGTACTGACTCACATTCAAGTCATCCCCTGTTCTGACAAGACTGCACACGTATGAAAGACACGTGCATCTTGCTTTCCACGTGTATCTTACTTTCCACGTGCATCTTACACGATGAGAAGGGGGCATCTACGTCGTATCGACATCCAATCAGAAAACTGCAGGCAGCTGTATACCCCTCAACACTTATCAGAGAAGAAGCAGTATACCCCTCAACTCTTCTCAAAGAACCCTATTGTTACACGTGGTGCGAGGGGCTGTTACACGTGGTGAGAGGGGGATTGGCCCTCCCTCCTTATCTAACAGGTTGAGAGGGGGAGGAGAAAACCCTACTATTGGACGATGGCGGCGGGGGGCCCCCTATTGGACGATGGCTCCGTTGGAAGGGGGAAGGGGGAATGGCCCTCCCTCCTTATCTAACAGGTTGGAAAGGGAGGAGTTTTGATTGACGGGGGAGGTGACACGCCCCTTCTATTGTTCTCACTGGGGACCTGCTATTACTACTCACGGGACTTAGAAAAGGAAAGATTTTCTGATGAAGAAATTCTCTTCACGGTTATGAGGATGAATCAAATGATGAAACGTATAACAGCAAGTATAATTCCTCTACTGAAATTGATTCTGTGGAGACACTGTGGAAAATAAATGTTTTATATAGAGAGAAACAAAAACATTTGGGAAGAATGTAATTTTAAAGGAGAAAACTGGTACACATCTAATCCACTTTCAGATGAACTTTTGAAGAAAAAAAAATATCGCTGGAACAATAAGAGAAAATAAAAAAGAAATTCCAAATTTTTTTAATTTAAAAAACAAAGTTTACTCCAATATGTTTAGTTTTAATAAGATAAAGATTTTTAAAAAAATTTAAGGTCCAGTGAAAACATCGCACTCACTCACGACTAGACTAAAGGAGTGTATAAACAATGTACTGAATGCCCTTATAAAAAGAACAGAAAAACTAAATTTAAGAGTGAAAAATGTAATAAACATAATGTATTTCCTACTTTTCTTTCTTTTTTATACAAATTTTACGGAATAATCAGAACGTAAACATCCTTGGGGGTGTGAGATACCCTGCGCAAGAACTTTAGACCATTTTTTTTGCGTGAGGGATGCAGGGTTATAAGATAAATTAGTACTTCCATATAGGGCAATACCAATTTCACATGTATCATGTGCGCTGAATTGGCAATCATATGCTTCATTTCATATAATGTCGCCAAAAGGTTGTGATAATATGTAAGTACTGATAAATTCAATTTAAACAAGGTAGATCAATTATTAATGAGAAAAAATATTCGTTAAATATTAGTAATCAAGTTCATTTAATATTTATATGTAATGTCCAAAACTAAAAAGCATCTTGAAATAGATTACATTCAATTTTACTAACTAATTTTGCTCATTCAGTAAATTCTGTTCAGTAAATTTTGATTCTTTCAATATTCGAAAATGAGAGTGAAAGGAATCATAAAGTAAGAATATTGAAATTGTTGAAGCTCCTTTAAATAATTTTTTATGAGAACTTCCATAATCACACATTTTCCATAAATTTACTAATAAGCTAAAAAAGTTCTTTAAATCTTACAAGAAATTAGTCTCCTAAAAATTATAGTTTAAAAAAACTACAAAACACACTTTTATAGTTAATCGAACTAAAAAGGAAAAAATAATTCTTAATATAAGAATAAAATGATTAGCGAGAAAATTAATGTCATTGTGATAAAAATGTGGGGAGCTCAATATCAATTGTCATAATTTCTTACTAGTTCTATTCTGAAATGCCGAGTTGGTGTAAAAATGTAGAACAAAGCACCCCACGCTTTTACCACAATGAGATTAATATATATTTTCTCGTTAATCTTTTTATTCTTACATTATGAATTATTTTTTACTTTTTAGTTTGATTAACTATAAAAGTGTGTTTTTTGGTTTTTTAAACTATAATTTATTTTTCATTTCTTGCTATTTAGTTTGATTAACTATAAAAGCGTGTTTTTTGGTTTTATAAACTATAAGTTTACATTTTTTAGTTCGTTCTAGAATAAAAGCATGCTTTTTTAAATTTTTTAAACTATCATTTATTTATTTCCATTTTCAAAGAAAGTGGGCAATTGTTTTTATTATATTAAGAAATTACTGACATGTGAGTGTTTTCGCTTTAGAGTTGAAACTATCTTCTAGTCACCAAATCTGGAAATGGGAAATCGTTAATCGTCATGATCCTTATCAGGACAATGGAACAAAATTATTGTATTGTCATCAGTCCTTGACAAGTGTGCAAAATTTCGAATTAATCAGACCTTTTAGAGTGGGTAAAAATATAGTCCAAAGATTCCGTTACATACAGGTGAAGCTTATAAAAGAGTCTAAAAAGATTAATAATTGAAAACGAAATTTTTTTTTTGTAAACTTGCCTTTTTCAAACCATGCAAGGCATTTTAGAGTTCAATATGAAAGTAAAGCTAAAATTATTAAGATGATCAACCGTTCTCCTTTTATAGGTCCTGTCCTAACTCGAAAAGTGTCCTCCTTTTTTCAATATTTTAAAACAGATCTGTTAATCTCTGTACTCAGAGATGAACCAAACATGTTTCCAATATGTCGAGGAATAGTCTGAAATAAATATCACAGGAAATAACGGTTTTCAATGGTGTTTTTTTTACTTAATCGCAGTAAATTGGGCAGATATAGAAAATTGTGATTTTTTTATCAAAAGAAATGCTGCCCTGGAACTAATGCAGCAGTTGAGTCTTTTCAGTTGGTAATTTATGGACAAGTCAGAAATAAAGATTGAATGTTGATATTTCTTAGCTGTAGTACTTACAGTAAAGATGAAAGGTAATTTTTGCTCCAAAATTTCCGATAAATTAGAAAATAATATATTGAGAAACGAGAAAAAAAGTATTTTTGTTTGAATTAATAAAATGTTTCATATATTTACGTTGTAACATTTTCTTAAATTTTTCGTTCTTCTTTTCATTGTAAAAAAAAATTGGTCACCTTAAAATTATTCCTAAGTAACACAATTATTTGCGTGAATAATTCAAACAATATGACTTATTATGAATCAAGTAAATTACATTACATTTATAACACTAATCCGCCAAAATAAGGTAAATATTTATCCCATTAAATTTTTCGTTCAAAGGCAGTAACTTAAGAAATACAAATGAGAACATTTAACTCAAAAATCAAAACAATCTAGTACTCATGTGCTCTTCCGCGGGTAGCGTGGTAGATACGAAAAATAGTTCGGAAGATTTATGAGAACTAAATTTGTTGTTGCACCCCAATTTTTAAAATATGTGTAGCCGGTATATTTAAAGAACTTCTGTAATCCTGAATATCTTTTTAAATTAGTTTGAGAGTGTTAATTAACCATTCTTTCGGATTTTGAGTACATGCAAGGTTTTATATTCGATAAAGCCATGTGATCAAACCTGATACAAATATTCTCACTTCAAAATGAGTATGTCTTTGTGATCACATTTTTGAGTACGTCTTTTTTCTCCGTGCGTACAGAGAATGAGCAGGTTTACGCATTGATCGTACTTATTAGGGTTTCTTTTTAGGTATCCCGTGGAAATCGTAAGAGTTTCATACTTTTTGCATTCCCGAGAAGGAGAAAGGGAAAAGATATCTTTTTAGGGATCCTAGAAATCAGAGACCCTACTAATGATTTCTTAAAATTAATCGAAAACAGTTTGTTTTCATACAAATGAATTAAATCAAATTTAAAAGTAGGACCGGGCTACTGCTTGAAAAGTATACATTTCTCAACAATTAACGATATTTGAACATAACTGTTTATTTCAATGGAGGTAAATTCGTAAATTTAAGCAAGACGCTAAGTTTGGCAGTGCTTATGTTGAAAAAAATTTCTGATGTAAAAGACCCTATAAACAAGTAACAAGTACGTAAACATACTCATTTTGAAATGAGAATGTTTGCATCAGATTTGACCGCATGCCTTGATTGAATTTCATTCCTTATATGTACTCAGAACCCCCCCCAAAAAATGCTAATTAATGCTTTCGGACAAATTAAAGAATATATTCAGGATTACAGAAACTCTTTTAATATATCGGCTACATATTTTGAAAATTGAGGTTCAACAGCAAATTTAATAATCTTAAATCTTCCGAACTATATTTCGTATCTACCACGCAACACGCGGAGCAATACATATTAAAATGAGTACTTGATTTTTTGTTGTTATATTGTACTTAACTGATTTTTTAATTTTTGCAAAATTAAAAGTACATGATTTGTTTTTAATATAAGATAGGTTTAATTTGTTGGTAAAATTATCAATTACATTCTCTATATGGTTGAATGCCAATTTCGCGATATGGTAAATGTTTACATTATTTGCGCGGATAATTTAAAAAGCAATTTACTTGATTCATAAGTCATATTGTTTGATTTTGTCAAGTCAGAACTAAGTTCATTTGCAAGCAACTTTCTAAAGAAACTCACCCTGGGTTTCAGTATAGAATAGGAGGGGGGCTTGGCGAAGTTGAGTGAGTGAGTGATTTATGGCATAAGAGCCAATCTTGGCTAAGCTGCGCCATACACGTGTTTAAAAATTATCAAATTATAAAATCTGTAAGCAGTTTTATAAAAAACAAGATCAATAATAAAGTGTAAAATATCATATTGCGTATTAAAAGTAAGTTTAAAAATAAAAAAAACAAATAGATCTTGGTGTGGATTTCTCCCACGAAGTCCTACTATTGAAATTGTAAAAAGTTATTTGCCATTTCTTGACGGTGTTGAAATGCGATGATTCATTTCTTCCTCTTCAAACATATCCTCTTCATCTGAAATATCCTGTACAGGTATTCTTTTCTTTGGTTTATAGGGTGTCATATTTATTTCGACATCTTTACATATGGTTTTAGGAGGACGCTTTTTCCTACGAAGTATTAAAGGTAGTTTTGGGGTGGCAAATTTCTTTGACTGCAATGGCTGCAAATTTAGTAGGTATATTGCTTTTAAAAATTTGAAGAAAAGAAGTACCTGTTTCATTATAATTAGGTAGAAGCCGCTTTCTAAGCTATTGATTGATCCGCTAGGTATAGGGCAGGGTTGGCAAACCTTTTCGGATCAACGTGCCATTTTTTCTAAAAAAAGTGTTTAATGGGGTATAGACGTGCTGTCAAATAATTTTGATTTGTGATTTTTGGGAAAATAATAAAAAGGTACATAATAACTCCACTCAAAACTCTTTATTTACTATTAAAAAATTCATTTTGTATTGTATAGCAGTAGATGTTTTGAATATACGTGTAATTCAAATTAAAGTAACATTAGTGTGACTTCTGTTGTTGCCGATCAGATGACAAATTAATAAATTGGGGCCAGAATTAATAGCAACTCTTTTCCAACCAAACCAAGAAGTGAAACGTGAAGGAAAGATGCTTATTAGGAAGTTTTTAAATAACAGAAGTTTAGAGTAAGCGAGGTGGCATTTGGGGAATGATATGATAATCCGTGATTCAAGTGTGAAGAGGTTTTGGAGAGGTTAAGTGATAGAGAACCCTTAGGTTAATGTACATACAAATGCACGCCAGTGAACCGCAACTTCAAATAGGATTAAGTAGAGTGATACTTCGTGGGACGATAAAGGTAGGAGTGACTATTTAAATATTTGGATCTATGAACGAATTGAAATTGAGCTTAGGCGAGTTAGTTATTGATAGTGGTACGGGTTACATTATTTCTGTATTATATATATTGTGTGTGTTTAGCCACTGTAGATTCTCTCACATATCATATTATTATCTAATCTGTTAGAGGTTTAAGTTTAAGATCTTAATAAAGTCATATTAAGATCATGGCAGCTTCTAGTTCTTCATTTATTCCAACACCTCTAGCTCACGCTGATAATCAAGGAGAAGGGCACCCGAGGGGGCACTCTTACATTACTTCATAGTGAACTTTGTTATTTTGAACTAAAATGCTAACCGTTTTGATCGTAGACGTGCCCAAGTAATTCTGTCGCGTGCCATTGGTTCGCCATCCCTGGTATAGGGGATCATTTGTATTAAATGTAGTAATAGTTGGCTGAGATTCTGACATTGTAGAGGTAGAAGATAATAGGTGTGCTTGAGTGGAAGCAGACGATGTGGAAACTGTAGGAATAGATATTAACACAATTTGTCTCGCGAGGGATGAAGCTGGTTGAAGCAATTTTAAAAGTGGATATACTATTTTCGTAATATTTTTATCCGTTTGTGTTAAATTACTTACAGTTAAGGATTTGGCAGCCTGAGCATAGGTTTGAGATGGTTGTGCGGCTATCAATTTTCGGGCTTCTACATATGTTATATTTTTGTTTGTTTTAATTCATTGGATTTCTTTTTCTAGTTTCCATTTAGGGCATAGTTTCGAATCGGAGGAATGAGGTTGTGAACATTTAACACATTACTGATGTAGACTACAATCTGAGGAGGCATGTCCAACAGATGCACATCTAGAGCACATTAATTGCCCACGGCAGGCAGTTTGATTGTTAGAACCTTTGATACTTAAAACAGCGCAAAGGATTCGGATTCTTACTTAAAAATTCTTCAGTATATAATTTAGATGACTCGTGTATCCTAACAAGTAATTTACTTGAATCAACATTGTTTAAAAGACATTTTTACTCATATTTAGTAACTCCCAAGACATGCTGTTGATTTGATAAAAGTAAAAAAATTTGCTGAATTATGTACCTTTGCTCATTAGAACTTTCTATATTTAAAATGATAATTTGATGTATATTACATTAAAACATAAGCTAAGCTATGCTATACAAATAAGAATGGAATTGACTATTATATGGATTATATATAGAGAGAGTGAAAGTTTTTATAAAAAAAATTCAATAAAAAATAACTCTTACGGATGAAGTCATGTTGTTTCGAAAATTACACTTATATCCTTGTTGGGTTTTTTTTAATGTATGATATGTATGTGTACAATTTTCAGAATAAATATTTTAAAGGTATGATTTGGTTCGTTTTATTTTTCTTGTTTACAGCGAATCATTAAAAAAAATACCGTACACTAGTAAAATGGCTAGATTATGGTTCGATTGGTCCTTATATATTTTTTTCTTCTAAATGGGCACTGAAAATTTCTCTAAAAACTCTTTCCATAGGTTAAGAATTTGTGCATTTTAAATGTTTTGTAAGACTAAAAATCTACAGTTTTAGTTTTTTTTACATTTTTCTAAGGACTAAACTTTTTAAATATTTTAATTTTTGATTTAAGAAAACATTAAATTAAAAACTACAATGCTTGTTTTCTTTGGTGATAGAGTATAAAATCAGTTAATATAGAAGTGAGCTTGTTTTGTAACAAAAATTACAATGCATTCTTATTTCCATCTGAATGGATTAAAAGGGAGTCCCAGTAGCTCTGTTGATGAGTGTTGAGAGCAGAGGTTGTGTATGTGTATATCGATTTAAACAAAACAATTGTGTTTCAAAAAATACTTACTCCCCTGGGGGCCTAATGAGGCTTACTTTAGTCGGGTGTCTAAGTTTTAGAAGGTTTTTTTTCATGTAACATAATATGTAAAGAAACTATTCCTTTCTTACTTTTTCTTTAGAAATTTTCAATATGAAAAGTCTGTTATTCATCATGTTTCCAAGACACTTCTTAGTGAATAATGTTTCCAAGATACTTATTGGACTGATTTTAAATAAAATTTAACTTTCTGTTTGCATAGGATTTTTTTTAAAAAAAATATTGCTTCCAGAAATATAAATATATTTTTTAATGGACGAAATCGCTTACACAATTGTTTAAATATTTAAATTTGAGGTATAAGTTCAAAAAAATAATACAGTTTATGATCATATAGCAGTTGCATTTTTAAAACCAAAAATTATATTTTGATTGGAACTTGCGTATCACCGCAAAAATATTGGCGATATTATATAAAACGAAGTACACACACACACACACATGGTTGTTAATTCAGCGCGTACGAGACATGGCAAATTATCTTGAACGTTGGCACTTTTGCGATGATACGCAAATACCTTTTTGTAACACAATAAATACAAAAAGAATTTAGATTTTCGAAGTTAAGTGGTAAAAACTTCATAAAATGTAAATTAAATAATATAGAAGATGGAAAAAATGAAATTTACAACTTAGGTATCACATATTTAGATCCCTTTAAATTTGATTTGATATATGTTAAAAATTCGTATTAGATGCAATAGTATGGAAAATATATACCATACATACTCATATTTGACCCATTATAAACTCGTTATTGAATGCATTACATTCTCAAATTTGATCCAGTAACAGGTTCAAAAATGAGTACGCGCTTGTTGACAAAAACGAGCATGCGCGTTTCTCAAATTTGAGTATGTTTGCATCGGAGCCATTTTTAGTATGTGACGTATTCAAAAGTGAGTATTTTGTACTCAGTTTTGAAGAACGGTTTTTCGCAGTGTATAACGAGCTTTTTCCTGGAACCTTGAACATTTCCCGATTTTCTTCTTAAACTAACCTCTCTATAGCGAAGTGCATTTTCTATACAACAAACTTTTTCTGTTATTATTACTGAAAAAATTTCAAGTTATTATCTCTTTAACACATTTTATGGAGATCATAAATCTTGAAGGGGTTTTATTAGATCCTAACTCGCTGAGAGCAATAGAGTTCTGGATGTTTCATCCAAGAAGTGCAGCCTTTAATCCCCATTGCCCAGTTCACTAGAAACATCTTCGATATCCTCTTCCACCTTCAGTGGAGTTGTTGCGTATCCCCGTGTTCTAATTATAAAACTATGTTTGTGTTCAGTGTTGAACAAATAATACTAGGGACGCCCACAGCAACAAGTGGATATTTGTCGCGAGAGGGTGCTAGTGTGTGTTGTGTAGTGTATGTGTAAACAGAGTAAGAGCAAAAGTGTATGGAGAACGCTCTAATAAAATTCTTTTTATCTTAGTTCTAGACATTTAATGTGTGGTGCAATATTTTAAAGATTTTAAAAAATGTGTAGTGAGTTAGTGCGACAAACATGGTCCGTCAGAGCCTGAAATGGCCGGGACCGAAGATAAGGAATTGTAATGTACGCAAATGAAAACAAAGGAAGCGTCCTTTTAGTGGAGAGAAAATTGTTATTGTCACTTGGTGAGAGGTCAGTCATCGATTTTCTTATTTTGTGTTTTGAGAATAAATATTTTGTGTTTTATAAGTGGTTGAAATAACTTTAATTTGAGATTGAGATAATTATTTTGTGATGTATAGGTGTCTAATTTGCGGTTGAGATAATTATTTTGTGATGTATATGTGTTTCGTTTGTGTTTAAGATAACTTTAATTAGAGGTTGAGATAACTTTAAATTGTGGCAGAGAGAGTTATTTTGTGACTTATAAGTGTTTAAATTGTGATTGAAATAACTTTAATTTGTATTTTGAGAAAATTATTTGAGATTTATATGTATTACATTTGTGGTAGAGATAACTTTAATTTGTGATTGAGATAGTTATTTTGTGACTTTTAAATCTTTAATTTAAGGTTGAGTTAACTTTAATTTGTATTTGAGATAATTATTTTGTGATTTTATGGTTCATTTCTGTGGATGACATAACTTTATTTGTGGTTAAGTTAACTTTAATTTGTGTTTTGAGATAATTATTGTGATTTATATGTGGTTAAGATAACTTTAATTTGAGGTTGAATTAACTTTAATTTGTGGTTGGTATAATTAATTTGTGATTTGTTTGTTTCATTGGTGATTGAGATAACTTTACTTTGTGAAAATGAGTATAGGTAAATTTAAAAAAGATGAATTGCGGGGTATTGCAGAAGAATTGAAATTATTTGTCTCAGACAATGTTAAAGTTTTAGATATAAGAGGATTAATACAGGAGAGTGAGATTTATCAAAATGAAAAGGAAACGTATCAGGCTATTGTTGATTGTGTATTGGAGGAGATAAATGATAGGAGAAATGAAGACGAAAATAAAAGAAAAAGAAAAAACGAAAATATACCAGAAATTGAAAAAATTAACCAGTCACGGTTAGAGAAGGAGTTAGAAATAGCAAAATTACATAATCAATCGGGTAAAAATGTACATTTACAAAATGACAATCAATTTATTACAACTGAGTGTAACATTGAAAGCTTGATTAAAAGTATTAAAACCTTAACAGTCCCGGTGCCCCACAAAGAGCATAGTCCTTTAATTTATTTTTTCAATCAATCGAAAGGGCATTCAAAACTAAAACTGTTCCTGAGAAATTAAAACCCGAAATTCTGTTGAATATTCTAGGAGAGAAAGCAAATAATTTATCTTTTAGAAGAAGATTTAAGTGACTATGATAAACTGAAGGCAATCGCATTAAAAGAATTTCAACCGACCCCAAATGAATTTTAAAGTCAATTTAAAAAGGCTTAAAAAATTACCTAGTGAGAGTTATGCCCAATTCGCTTCTAGATTAAGCGCAAATTTTAATTACTATTGCCAATTACAAGAAATCAATGATTTCAAGTCAGTTTGTGAATTAATGCTATCAGATAAGATAATAGAGACATTAGACTGAGAATTAAATGCACATATTGGCGTTAAGCAGGGCGAAATATGGTTTAAGCCACAACAGCAAGCTCGTGAGTGTGATATTTTTAAATTCATTCAAGGGAAAAATTAGGGAACAGAATTTATTCCCTAAGTTTAAACGTGATGAGGTCAATAATCATCGTCGAGAAAAAATATTTCAATTGTAAATCTGTCTTCTATTAAAAATCTAAAATGTTTTTGTAGCAAATCGAAAGAATTCCACCCGCTGTATTCATGCCCAAAATTTAAATCTCTCAGCGTCAGTGAAAGAGTGGGTTTCGTAAAAGCTAATAATTTTGTTTCAAGTGATTTTCCCTAAACTGCAATGTCAAAAGCTGCCGTGATAAGAACAGTTTTTGTGGGAAACCACACAATCGCTTGATTCACAAACAGTTGAGGGGTCCGTTCTCAACCAGCACGTCCTAGATACAAGGCCTGGCTACTGATTTGTGACGTCACTACTAGTAGGGAGAAATCGTCCATCGCCTACGGAGCTTCTCTGATGCATTTTTTTGAATACTTTTTGTTATTAAACCAGTGCTTCTCAAACTTTCAATACTGGCGCCCCCCTTTCGATCACAATTTTTTTCGCGCCCCCCTTATACATTAATAATGTACTGAATGCAATAATAATGCACTTTGACGCTAAAGCTACAATAGGCGATCTTAATTATAAACCATACAAATTAGTAACATAAGTATTAAATTTTGCATTCGACTTTTAAGCAAAATAAATAAATGAATAAAATAATAGGATAATTATTATGTTATATTTCCTTTCTCTAATTTTTAAATTGAACATATTGCAAAATGCGGTAGCTGCTTAGAAGACAAAATATAGATATCTGCTAAATATAGAAAAAGATCTCAGAGGGTCAATTTCTAATCATAAGCATTCCTTATAAAAACTTTGCTTTCCAAGACAAGCTCATGGACGTCATTAATACTTATTAAACTTGTTCTTAATTTAGTATTAATAAATTAGTTATAAAATATTCTGTGCAGCACTGATAAATTAAAAGTATACCGGTTGAAGTGCCCGCTCTTTGCACGAGTTCATTTATGAGAAAATAAAACATTATTGATATAATAACTGAATTGTAAGGGAAGCAAAGCCAAGTGCACGACAATGTTTACAAAAACGTAAAATGATTTTTTTTAAATGGTTGCTCAAATTATAACTAGTTTTAAGTGAATTGTAATTTTAAGCCTTACAGAATTAGCATTTATAATTGATGTTAAACAGTAGCGCACACAGGAATTTTTCAAGGGGTGGTCCGGGGTCGAAAGTTCACCAATCTTATATCAGGTTCCTTTTGATTTTATCGATTTTCGAGAACAAAACACAGTAAAAAACTAATTCTTGAATAAATAATTAGCATTAATTAATAAAATTAATCATTAATAGCAATTACTTAATTAAATTTTACGTACTATAAACTTAGAACTATAATCAATCGGAAAAAAATCAAGGGCTTTGGGGGGGTCCAGACTCCCCCCCCCTTGTGTGTGCCACAGATGTTAAATAATGATCAATAGTATAAAATATCGATGAAGAATAATTGAATTATTTGTAATATTTAAAGCGAAAAGACTTCAACATGTTTTAATCCGGGAGCAGGCGCGCACTCGATACGGTCGGGGTTATTGAGTCCCCCCAATCCTTTTTTTTATAATTATTTTATTCTACACGATACAAATCATGATTCCAGTGAATAATTTAATTAAGAGAAAGTTTACTTACCTACTTTCAATGACTTTTCAATTTTTCTTTGGTAATAAGTAAACAGTTTTGTTAGAATTAACGATGTCGTAATCTGTGTGTCCCGCGCGACCACTTCCGGGTAAAAAGTATATTCATTATGATAATATGTATGTTAACTGCTAAAAAAATTGTGTGAAACGTTTTTCGTTATGCTTTATATGTTGAGAATATTTATAGAACTATGTCTTGGCCAAGTAATCCTTCATGTGCTTGTGTGTGTGTGTGCTCTCCGAGGTTTTTCAAATATCATAAAACTCTTTTGCTTGGAAAAAAGCGCAACAGAGAACACATAAGAGAGGGGTCATAACTAACTGTACCAATAACTTAGAAGGTCAAACAGATTACAGCTATAATGTGAAGTATTTCAAAAATAATGACAGTGTTGAATTTTTTATGTTCCTAAATTTTTTCGATTCTGGGTCTAAAATCTGTTTTTTCTCTGAAAAAGTAGTATGTTAGGTTAAAAAAAAGCGTAGTAAAAAAACCTCTCAGCATAGGATTACAGCAAATTAAATAAAAGTTTTTTTTATTTTGTTATAGGATCAAAGATAACTAATTAGGTATTGAAGAAGTGTTTATTTTTGCTGACTTAATATCGCGCGCGCCTATAAATTATACCAGAGTAAAAGTGCATTTTTTATTATGTCTGAAAGTATTTTGTTTTAATTCATTCCAGTAAACTAATTATTTTTTAAACCTTTTATTTTCGATATGCTCGCGCCCCCCTCGTAAGGTCATCGCGCCCCCCCAGTGGGGCGCGCCCCACAGTTTGAGAAACACTGTATTAAACTAATTATACTCTTTTTTTTAAAGGAGATAAAAAAAATTAGTAAATTAATCATATTAAATTGTATTTCATGTACTTAAAACATGAGTAAATATTAGTTTTTCTATTTAAATAATAATTTCAAGTATATGGTTATCCATTACTACGAACGCATTGCACTAAACATAAACGCATTTATTACATTGTAGCAAATTATAAGACCCTTTTGTATTCGTATATTTCTTTTTTTAAATAACTATGATTATTTCTTAATTTTAAAATTTATCTTCTTATTTTTTTTTCAGAATAGTTACAAAGAGAAAAATAAAATTAGAAATAGTTTTCAAAACAAAAAACGACATACAAATTTAAAAGCAGTAACTTTATTGGTATAGCACGTCAAGTACTATTAAATAAATTTCAAATATATTTGT